>OY856410.1:530743405-530745905 GCA_963693085.1 Alisma plantago-aquatica
CACGTCACCATGAGATGAGTCCCTGTCTGCACCGAGTCTTTTTATATTTCCCACGTGTATAATTTCCCGTTTGTTTTTTATAATATACGGGGCCTACTTATGGTTTATTGCGTAAAATTCAAACAGACGGCGTTCGACTTTTCTCTACATGCAGCAGCCGTAACTGGCATTTGACATTTATAAGTCATCTTGATAGCAACCTCGGTATAAATCACACTACACTCTCCATAAATATGTATCCACACCAACTAAACTTGCAGAGCGAATCCTTAGCGAGTCCCAGTCGAGGAAAAGCAGAGAGTTGTGCCGTTGATCAAATCCATCTCTAGATTTCCAGCTTTCCCGGGACTAAGCGCACCCCCAGATGGCAAGCACCCCGCTAACTATAACATGCAGAGGTGAGACAGACGAAATACCACGCCGGAGCTAAGGACTGTGGATCCGTTTCTGCTGCTGTTAACGGTTCCATAAATCCTAATCCTTCGCATGTTTCATCTATTTTTACTAATTTCTTTTCATCTGTAAGTTCAGCTGCCGTGTGTTGGGGCCCGGGAGAGACAGTTGGAGGAGATCCAGGTGGAACCACCAAAGAAAAGATCATGTAAACTGAACTTTTTTGCCTGACAACGACGTCAAAAATTTGACACGATTAAACCATACATAAAACACAAGTGCACGCGTCAATGTAATATAGGCCTTCGTGAGGCCCGAGTCGAACTCAGGGAATATGATTTCTATAGACTACTACTAACTACTTGCAATCAGCTAGACCGATTATAAAAGTTTGAGAGTTGTTTGAAAGAGAAAAATAAAAACAAAAGAAAACAAAACAATCGATTAAAGGTTTGGTTTAATCAATTAAAATGAGATTTTTAGGATTGCGGTTTCACCGCGGATTCTCGTTGTACTAATTCCTACACAATTATCACAACTTGTCTCGTATCCCGGGTAGTGGCCTGTATATAGAATTGTTCGCTTCCGCGATACAATTCTTTACCTTAATCTAGGTCGGTTCCACATCAGTAGCAACCTATACCCTAAATTAGGTGCCTGAAGAACATAGCTTTAGGTTTCCACCATTAACCGTACCTTGCCTTTTCCAAGGGATTTATAAATTAATCTGATTATTGTGTATTTTCAACCGTTAATTCTTCGTCAAACGCAATCAAAGGTATTAAATTACCATTATGGTGATCAAGCACAATGATAGAATTGAGAAAACAATATCATACCATGGATTTGAGAGACAAATTATGATTAACTATGTAAAAAGCATCATACAATGATTACCCAGGCTACTCCCAGTCCTAAAGACAAAGGGGATTAGCCCCGCATATTCATTTTAATGAAAAACATCATGACAGAAGAAGAAAACATAGGGGAAACGTGGATGGAGATGGTGTAACCCCTGAATGAAGGAGAACCGGGAGATCCTCGACGTGGGATGGGCATTCTGCAGCCTTCCGGTGGTAGAAAATTCTATCTACAGCTCTGGAAATGTCTGGGGTGTGGCTTTGGTCTCCGTTCTTCATCCTCTCTTCCTCCGAGACTTGTAAAGTGGCTAATGATGTGATAGTACGGCTTGGGCCGCTTTTTCTTGGTATAGGGATCACTTACGGCCGCCAAAACATCGCGGTCGTATGATTGAGATCGTTCCGTACAATTTCCTGATCTGACAGTGTCGATACCATCGACGGGGTGTCGATGGTATCGACCCCTTAGGGTAGAGACACTTCTTCGATTTTGGGGGTTCTTTATGAAGGCATCTCGATACTATCAACCAAAATGTCGATAGTATCGACTTGTTGATCTTTGGCACGCTGATATAATCTTGATAGCATCGAACATGACGTCGATGGTATCGACCAGTTCTTCTTCTTCTCTGACTCTGTACTGTGACCATCTCGATGGCATCGACGAATGTCGATGGTATCGACCACTGCAAATATGCAAATTCCCTGAAATAAAGAGAAGAATACCAATCAAATCCGAGAAATATGATCCTTTATACCAAATAAGATAAAACAAGATAACATTAGTGCATAATGAGATTATAAGCCAAAGGAAATGAATCATGCGATATTAACCACAAATATGACAAATAAGCGCATGAAATGAATATAAAACTAGCCTATAAAAGTGACTCAAAACCCTTGCATCACCTTACTTTCTCCTTCGGTGCCAAGCTACCCCAATCTTTCACTCTACTTATGATAAATGTAAAAAAACTTAAATTAGTGCCTCACGCGCAGAGGCCACATAACGTGCTTTTCAAGTGCGCCTGGGTGGTTTTTCCAGATGATTTCTTCAAGCAGAACCAATAGCTGGGTGGGTTTTGCATACCAGTTGGGATGGGAGTGGTGGGCACATTAAATGAGTGACAATGGAGGGAAGTAAAGAGAAAAAAGAGAGTAGATAAATTTGTATCACATGTAACTTTCAATCCGTAGTGTATTTTTTGACAAAATAAAAATTGTTAGATTTGTTACAAAAAATAAAA
>OY856410.1:530748405-530978405 GCA_963693085.1 Alisma plantago-aquatica
CAAAAAATAAAAAATAGTTATTTAAGAAGGGGAGAGAGACTGAGAGAGTGAAGGAGGGGAAGGGAGGGGAGACCACGCTGGTTGAAAGGGGCTAGTTTCACCCACGCCTAAAATGCGCTCGCGTATAACCCCCCACCCCCCGCGCCTCAAGGAGTTATAGTTGAAAAAATATATTCTCTTTCTACCATCATCATTTCCCACGTCCTCTCATTGTGTTCTTTCTTCACACTAGGTCGCTCCTTTTACCATTCTCTCTCTCTCCACAAACTAATTTTCTGCCAACCCATATCTGTTATTGTAACCCCATTTTATTAACACGTGGATGCCAATTCTCCTTCTATATAGGATAAGTGATTCCGACCATCAAGCACCCTCCTTAGCCATCTGGTCAGCACAAGAGTATATTTTCCAGTCACCATGTCATCCACGTAGTGTCCCTCATCTTCCTTAGAAACAATAAGCACATTCAGTTCAGCAACTGATGCATGCACCAGTAGAGAAAGTGATTATTTTTATCTGCAATTTCCAAAGGTTATAATTAATTTTTTGTTCTTTCCTCATTGCCTTCCTCAATTTTAAATTCGCCTATTCTCCCTTAAGGCACCAATGTAGAAGCTTTTTAGTGTCAAACACTTATGTATTAACTTAACTTTACAAATAGAAAATCTTTTCTCAATCTCCTTTCACACCTTAATCGACTATGTTTGACGATAAAAATCATGCAGTAAGAAAAGAGAAAGTTTTGTTTAAGAAAAAATGGCAATTTATTCGCCTCGTTGATAGGAGGTTTCGAACTTGTGACCTGTTAATCATACAACAACGATTTTACTATCCAGGTGCCACTATATTGGTAAAAGAGAAATTTTTTATTTATGCTATCCAATGACTTAATATGAAAATTCTTTAAAAAAAGTATTATACAAAGTAGTAATAAAAAGACCTCTTTAACCAAATAATGATTATCATATTACGTTAATGGGTTCAAGACCACGCCGACTAAACAAAACAACCGTTTTTCAAGAATGAAAAAAGAGGGGGTTATTTAGAATTTCAGGAAAATACAGGGGTAAATAGAAAACTAAACTTGAACTGCTCAGCACGTCACCATGAGATGAGTCCCTGTCTGCACCGAGTCTTTTTATATTTCCCACGTGTATAATTTCCCGTTTGTTTTTTATAATATACGGGGCCTACTTATGGTTTATTGCGTAAAATTCAAACAGACGGCGTTCGACCTTTCTCTACATGCAGCAGCCGTAACTGGCATTTGACATTTATAAGTCATCTTGATAGCAACCTCGGTATAAATCACACTACACTCTCCATAAATATGTATCCACACCAACTAAACTTGCAGAGCGAATCCTTAGCGAGTCCCAGTCGAGGAAAAGCAGAGAGCTGTGCCGTTGATCAAATCCATCTCTAGATTTCCAGCCTTCCCGGGACTAAGCGCACCCCCAGATGGCAAGCACCCCGCTAACTATAACATGCAGAGGTGAGACAGACGAAATACCACGCCGGAGCTAAGGACTGTGGATCCGTTTCTGCTGCTGTTAACGGTTCCTAAATCCTAATCCTTCGCATGTTTCATCTATTTTTACTAATTTCTTTTCATCTGTAAGTTCAGCTGCCGTGTGTTGGGGCCCGGGAGAGGCAGTTAAGATGGAGGAGATCCAGGTGGAACCACCAAAGAAAGGGGAAGTGCGACTCAGGATGCTATGCGCCTCAATCTGCCACACCGATCTCTTGTTCCAGAGAGGCTTCCCGATTGTGAGTGTGGATCACATTCTGCCCCTTTTGCCTTTATGAACATCTGTGACTTTCTCGGTTCGTTCTAATCCAAGATTTGTCATGCCAAATGAGCCCTATGTCGTTTTAATCGCATAATTGATCTCTTCCTGTTTATTCTGGATTAAAGAAGATGATCCCATTATCTCTGACTAGAAATGTACTTAACTCTGACTTGTTCAATGCAGGAACTATTTCCAAGAGTTTTAGGACACGAAGGAGTCGGGTGAGTTTCTCTTGTAATTTAACCCGAATATTGCAAATAAGAAGTGCAGAATTAGAACTAATGACCGCAACCAATATGTGTTTTGGCTTTGCAGCATAGTAGAGAGCGTCGGGGAAGAAGTGGCATACCTTCAAGAAGGAGACACCGTCGTCCCAGCATTCATCGGCCGCTGCGGCGGATGCCCCAACTGCCTCTCGAACAGGACCAACTTCTGCCTCCAACTCCCTCTCACCTTGCACGGCCTGATGGCCGCGGACCAGACATCCAGGATGTCCATCGGTGGTCAAAAAGTATACCATGCATTTACCTGCTCCACGTTCTGCGAGTACACTGTCGCCGATGTCAACTACGTCTGCAAGATTGACTCCAGAGTCCCGGCGCCGCATGCCAGCTTCCTCTCCTGCGGGTTCTCCACTGGGTTCGGCTCGGCGTGGAAGGAGGGCAAAGTCGAGAAAGGTGAAAGTGTGGTGGTGTTCGGCCTGGGTGCAGTTGGCTTGGGGGTACGTGGTGGTATTCATTCATTAATCATTACAGCTAGTCAACGATTGGTTTCTTCTCATGAGTGATTCCATGAGTAATCCTAGACCCTGAATTGAACTGTCCACATCACAGGCGATCGCCGGAGCTAAATCGCAAGGGGCGTCGAAAATCATCGGCGTCGACATTAACAGCGCGAGGAAAGATCGAGCGGTCGACTTTGGCATGACGGATTTCCTGAACCCCCGGGACATAGCAGAGGGCAAATCCGTCTCTGAAACGATCAAGGAGATGACGGGTGGTCTGGGTGTTGACTGCAGCCTGGAGTGCAGTGGTTCTGCTAAGCTGATAAACGAAGCAATCGCATCTGCCATGCCCGTATGTTGCACTTTTTTTTTTTTTTTTGCGTTCTTTTCCTCCTTTTCCAGTTTGGTTTGCTAGCTCTAGCTGTGCTTCAGCACTCAGCAGCCTATTGTTGTAGGTAAACCTGCTCATAAAACTTCTTTTATTGAACAGGGAAAAGGCGTGGCGGTTGTTGTGGGGACGACCCACGAGAGGAGCGCCACTATCCATCCTCTAGAGCTGGTGACGGGCAAAACACTAAAAGGGTCCATATTTGGTGGACTGAGGCCTCAGCTTGATATCCCTGTCATTGCGGATAAATGCTTGAATAAGGTTTGCTGCTAAACCATTCTGTTTAAAACTAATGTATTGTAATTAAGAATGAGATTTGTTATGTAGGCACATATTGGAATCTAAAACGAAACCAAAGTCATATACCACCATAAAACAAAGGTTACCATCATTGCATTTTGCTAACAACAGTTGCCCCCTGTAAACAGGAACTGCAGCTAGACGGCTTGATCACCCATGAAGTCGACTTCTCTGACATCACCCATGCGTTTGAAATATCAAAGCAGCCCGACTGCCTCAAAGTGGTGATCAAGTTCAACGAGACCAATTAAGGCGTTCAAGATCATAACCCTCGTGTACCATTCAACTGCGCAACTAGTACCATCAGTCTTCTTGTGTACAGTCTCTGGATTATGTATTCTATTTCGGTGTGTATCTTCCATGCGCAATGGCAATAATCATGCAAGGATTTTCCCCCCTTCTCTTTTCATTTCGGTATTCGGATATACATTGTACTCCGTATGTGTGAATTTTGCTGTATTAAACAGCTACGACATCATTCTGTGGGTCGAGGAAATTCCATGTGATAATATACTCTCAACTCCACATCGTCTTGAATTTTGATGAATAATGCTCACTTGAGAATGATGCGGAGAATTAGGATGCACAATTTTGAAAGAAAAAAAAATCACCACTCCAAAGGTTCAGTTATCACAGTATGTCATTTTTGATCGTCCTCCTTGTCTCCCTGATCCATCCAATAACAAGTACAAAATGATCAGATACCCCATGTTCAATGTCCTGGATTCATCAGAAAGGTGCAAATTATGTACATCCATGATCTTCTATCACAATGACAGCAATAACGAAAGTTATATAAAGGTTCATTCGGCTACTTAAGTTTTCCTTTTACTATTTGAGTGAATGATCGTTAACATGAGCAACTGTTTGAATTTGGGAGCGAGGGGATGGGATTTAAATGAGCTAGTACAGCTTCTATACGGATCCCCACCTGTTTTATAGAACAGTAACAGAGAATGTATGTACATCAAGATTGGGCTTTAAGCTAGGGCCATGGCGAGCTCATTTACACCGGTGGCTTTTTTTTTGGATCAGATTTACACTGGGCTCTACAAAAGAATGAAACAGTCTTATTTCAGTCCAGCGACAAAGAAATCAGAAACATAATGTGTGTACGATCTCTGCAAATTTGATTCGTATTTATGCACTTCTAAACTATCCCATGTGTGTACGATCTCTGCAAATTTGATTCGTATTTATGCACTTCTAAACTATCCCAGCGATGACAGCTCTTATTATTCTCCTTCATGCTCTGCCGAGGAGAGATAAAGGCGCATCTCGCCAGGAAAATGATATGTACTTACTCTTCAAGTGCCTTTGTGAATCGGAAATCATTCCATCACGCGCGCTCAGCCTCAAGTTCCCTTACGGGCAAGGCTGGAGATGTTTGCTGGGTTAAATTTTGGATACGCTCCGTGCAGTGACGCGTCCAAAATTATTGCTTTTTTTTTAATTATACAATAGACAAATAAATTTGTTTCATTTATAACTTTTAAATCGTAATGAGTTTTTTTAATGAAACAAAAATTATTAGATTCATTACGAAATATGCAATCCAACAAGACTAATGTTGATATATTTTTCAGAAAAAAAAATAAAAAAATGATATATAGAAGTTAATTGACAGTCAAAGATCGTTCATTGATGCCTAAAAATGGTTCATTGATGCTAAAAAATAATTCATTGACACCCAAAATATAAAATTATGTTCAAGTAAATATTGTACGTGCTAAATCACATTTAAGGTAATTGATAACAAAAAACAACGTAACGACACCAAATATGTTTGTTTGACACACAAGAACAACTTAATGGCGCCCAAATATGGTTGTAAATGTCTAATTGACACCCAAAGATGGTTAAATTGACGCCCAAAATGGTTCAGTGACACTCAAAAGTATAAAGATGGTGCACAAATAAGGTATTGAGAACCAAAAATTACGTAATGGCGCCCAAATAGGTTTGTTTGACACCCAAGAATTTTAATATTTTTTTGGTATTATTTAGTCATTTTTGGACGTTATGGCATCCATAAATGACTATTGACACCCAACGATAGTTAATTGACGTCCAAAATGATTCATTGACTCCTAGAAGTATAAAGATGACACCCAAATAAGGTATTGACAGCCAAAACAACGTAACAACGCTCGAAATAGGTTTGTTTGACACCCAAAACAACTTAATGACGCCCAAATATAGTTTTACGTATTAAATAGGGTATAAGGTACTTCACACCAAATAACAACTCAATGACGCCCAAAAATGACTAATTGACGCCGAAAGACGGTTAATTGACGCTCAAAATGGTTCATTGACACCTACAAGTATAAAGATGACGCCTAAATAAAGTATTGACAACCAAAAATAATGTAACGATGTCTAAATAAGTTTGTTTGACACCCAAGAATTTTAGCAAATTTTTATCGCTATTTAGCCATTTTTTGGCGCTATTTAGTCATTTTAGACGTTTTCAGTCATTTGTGGGTATATCACCATTTTTGTTACTTTTTATCATTTTTTGGGTGCTATATAGTCATCTTTAGGTGCCTTTAGCTATTTTTAAGCGCATACTCACTAATTTCAAGCACTTAATTTTTGGACTCCTCACTTTTTTAATCTTGCATCATCACTTCTCTCCTCTTTTTTTACCTCTGTCCTCAAAAGTATATCAACATTACTCTTGTTTGAATATTTATTTATCACAAATTCAATGGTTTTTATTTCGTACAAAAATTCATCACAGTTTAAAAATTTTAAAGAAAATAATTTTCTCTCTCATCACATCCCCTATTTATATCATTTTTGTATTCTTTGTTAAAATATATCAATATTAGTCTTGTTGGAATGTATTTTTCATAACGAAACCGATGGTTTTTGTTTCGTCAAATAGTTCATCATGGTTCAAAAGAAAAATAAATTTATTTATCCATTACACAACCTCCACCAACTCATCCAATTAAAGGTCGTTATGTCATCACCCTAAATCAGCTTCTCCCCCAACAAAACTACCCAGCCACCCGCACATGAGGTGCGCTTGACGGGGGTGCACGTGACCGACGCATTTCCGTTGTTTGCTAGGAGAAAGGTAGTTTGAAAAGCTGACGTGACAATGGCATGACAGAGTAATTTTAAGATAGTAGATGGATGGTAGTTAGTGGTGGGTGGCTAGAGAGGAGAACCGATAAGAGGGAGAAAAATAGGGGGAGTGGATGATGTGGCAGATCATTTATTAGGTGGTAGGTGGAGTTTATGTGATGTGAGATAAAATTGTTTTTCTTGTAACTTTTGAACCGTGATAAATTTTTTGACGAAATAAAAACCGTTGGAATTCTTATAAAAATATATGTCAATAAGAGACTAATGTTGATATACTTTTGAGAAAAAATGATATGAATATGTAAGTGGAGGTGATGTGATGAGAGAAAAATTTATTTTATTTATAACTTTCAAGTCGTGATAATTTTTTTAATAAAATAAAAACTGTTAGATTTGTTATAAAAAAATAGATTCCAATAGGACTAATGTTTCTATGGTTTTGAGAAAAATTATATGAATACTCATTTTCTCAGTAACTCAAGAAATAAATATAAAATGAAAGAGAGGAGGGAAGTGATGACGGGAGATCATAAAAGTGAGGTGAAAAATAATAGGAAAGAGGAGAGAAGTGAGACAAGTAAATAGGCATGTATTCATCATAGGTGAGTATTCAAAATTTATAATCATTAATGACGTTGATTAATTCATCATGTTTTGAGGGCACCATTAAGTTATTTTTAGGTGTCAAATATCAATTTTTGGTAATTAAGTACCAATTTTTAGGCTCCATTAATTAATCTGGGGTTACTTAAGGCGCCATTATATCAATTACTAATGTTTTAAGACACCATTAACTTATTTTAGGTATTAATTATCCATGTTTGGGCGCACTTCTTCATTCACTGGTTGTCATTTCATATGCTATTGGGCGTTGATTAAGTTCATAAGGATTTGGGCGCGAATAAGTTATTTTGGGTGTCAATTATTTAATTTTGAGCGCACTTACACAATAATTGGGCACCTTTCATGGGGTGTTGATTAAGTTCATCATATATGGGCGTCATTAAGTGCTTTTGGGTGTCAATTACTCTTTTTTGTGTACACTTACCCATTCAGGTGTTTGGACACAATTAAGTTACTTTAGGTGTCATTTACCCATTTGTATGTGTTATTAAGTTACTTTAGGCGTCAATTGCTCTTTTTGGGCGTACTTAGCCATTCAATGGGTGTCTTTTAAATTGTTATTGAGTTTTTATTAGTTAATCATATTTTGAGGTGTCATTAACTAATTTTGGGTGTTAATTATCCATGTTTAGGTGCAGTTCTCCGTTCACAGGGTGTCATTTCATGTGCTATTAGTTGTTGATTAGGTTCATTAATATTTGGGTACCAATAAGTTATTTTGGGCGTCAATCACCCAGTTTTGGGCGTGCTTACCCATTTATTGGGCGTCATTTCATGTGTTACTATGTGTTGTTTAAGTTCATTAAATTTCGGGAGTCATTAACTTATTTTGAGTGTCAATGAACCATTTTTGAGCGTCAAGTAACCATTTTTGGGTGTCGATTAGCCATTTATGGGTGCCATTAAGTTGTTGTTGGCTGTGAAGTACTCTTAAACCTTATTTAACGCATACAACCATATTTGGGTATCATTAAGTTGTTTTTAGGTGTCAAACAAATCTATTTGGGTGACATTATGTTGTTTTTGGTTGTAAATTACATTATCCATGATTTAACGCGTACAATATTTACTTGAGCATCGTTTTAATACTTTAGGGTGTCAATGAACCATTTCTGGGCATCAATGAACCATATCTAGGTGTCAATTAACCATTGGGCGCCAACTCATCCGTGTATTTGTTAACTATTTGGGGGTCAAACAATCATTTTTTGGTGCCATTAAGTTGTTGTTGGGTGTGAAGTACTCTTACACTCTAAGTAATGGGTACAACCATATTTGGGCACCATTAAATTATTCTTGGTGTCAAACAAAATTATTAGGGTGTCATTACGTTATTTTTAGTTGTCAATTACCTTAGTCGTGATTTAACACATACAATATTTTCTTGGCCTCCATTTTTATATTTATGACCATCAATGAACCTTTTCCGGGCGTCAATGAACCATCTCTATGTGTCAATTAACCATTGGGCATCACTTCATCTGTGGATTTGTTAATTGTTCTTTTTTTATATTTGGTCAGTGATGAATGTTATTCATCCTAGTTTTAGATGCATTATAAGTCTTATTTAGCATTCATATAAATTAGTTTTTATTAGAATAGCTTTGTTTTTATTTACTTAGTTTTTTATGTTAATTTGTAGGATTTTGATACTTCTCTTAACTCCCTTTGTAGGTTGAAAATTATATCACTCTGTAGCAAGTTTTGCTAGGGGATCCCGCTGAAGGGATCACATTTTGAGCACTTTTAGAAGGCAAATCGATACACAAAAATTGTGTATGAGACCAATTTAAACTTATAGATCGACATGCAAATCGACATCAAAATTTACCAGCAATCAAGAGGTCGACAACCTTGTCGACCACCCTGCTGGACACACTCAATGCTCAACAGTAGTGTCAACCCCCTTGGTTGACATCCATGCAGAATGACACCCAGAATTATCGATGATCAAGGTCGATAGCCATGTCGATCCTTCTCCTTGACAATGTCATTGAGCAACAACCCACAAGCAAATCAATAATCAGTCAGCAATCCTATCGACACACTTATCGACGACCATCAAGGTCAACAATCCCGTCGACCGACAGACTGACAATAGGAAGTCCAAAATCCATCGACCCTCCAGGTCGATATACATGTCGACTGACAACAATGGTCAACATTGATGGAAAGAGGTTGAAAACCTCGACCCTATAAATAGGCCCCCAACACAACCATGCAACTCATCTCAGATTTTCGAAAGATAGAAACACGAAACACTACTATTGAGATTAGATAAGGACGAAGCATGTCGACCTAGCTAGTTCTATTGAACTAGCTGGTTGACACCTATCAACCTCGATCATAGATTGATAGATCTTCTTCATTCAACAACTCCAAAGTCATCGATCCTCCTTCTCTAAGGTGATCGATCTCTTCCTCGAGCTGCCATCCATCCACCTGCTTCTACTACAAGTCAGGGTTAATACCTAAAGGAGAAAGAAGGAAGGAAGTCCTCCATCGAACACCACACCGAGCCACTTTTGCCACCATCATGACCATGATGGAATCCTCTTCCTCTTCTTGTGATATTAATCTTGCCATGTCAAATAAACTAACATCTAACAAGAGTAAGATAAGAGGAATAGATCTAACTAATAAATCCACCATGCTTATTAATTTATGCCTTCAGGTACTTTAAGCATGCATTTCACTTTGTTATCAATTGTTCCTTGCACCTAGAAAATACGAGAAATAAAAACATCAACAAAGTTGGTACGTGGTAAAAAGTTACACTAATAAGGTTGCATAAAGGAAAATATTTGAAAAAGAAGAAAGAGAGATAAAACCATTTCTTAAGGTGAAAATCAGGTAAACATTCCTTTTATTGCATTCACTTTGATGCGGTTGTACTACACATACTTGCACTTGACTTACATCTAATGTGGGCAATATAGTATCATCATACATCTAACATGGGCCAAGGAATCATACATCCATGTTAGGCAACATACATCCACACCAGTCTATGTGCTCTAGTAGCTACAACCCATCATACTCATTTATGTTCTATTAGATTTGGCGAAGTATAACTCATACTAGTTCAACCAAGCAATCATATCCAAATATGAGCATTCAAGATATTACATATCATAGGCAACCAGAAAGTTAGTCTTATACTTATAAGACCACATACCTGCTTGTTTAAATCAGATATCCAAGGATTTGAATTAATAAAGAAATAAGTCACCCTGTAAGGGAAAGCAAGGGTACAACATCACTACTAGTTCATGTGATCAAGACTAAGATATATATATTCTTAGTTATCATTACTTTTATTCTATCTAATTCGGATTAGGGATTATTCATCTTTTATTTGGGTTTTGAGACTTTATCAGGTCTGATTCATCATAAAATAGTTTAATTAAAAGACAATATTTAATTAATCAAATAGAAGATTTCCATAAACTAGGGTTTCTAAGATGGTTGGATAAAAAGGGAAAGCAACCCTAAACATATTCATAATTTCATAACATCAGGGTTTGTTTAAGGGTTTAGGACCAATCATGATCATTAATCATCATCTAGTGATATCAGATTTTGTTATAAAGATATACCTTTAATTTCATGTAGAAAGAGAAAACTAGATTTAGGGTTTCTTCTAATCCTTTGATCATTTATCAACTTAGAATAGTATTTCGATTTATTTAGAAATCAGGGTTTCATCAAGGGTTAAATACATTTTAGATAGTCGTACATCATCAAGAAAAGTCATTATTAATAATTAATTATAATTAAAGAGGCCATTTAGGCTTTAGGCAACTATTTTTGAAAAAGGAAACCGATATAGGTCCTGATCATATTTTATTTGGATAGAGAATGTTTTTCTGATCAAAATGGTATATAGATCTGATATTTTCTGATAATCCTAGAATTTTCTATGATTTTTGTAATATTAACCATTTCTTGGGAAAAAGAAAAATTTAAAAGAAGGTTTTACCTTAATCAACGGCCGAATCCGACTGGATCGACGGCTCTCGTTGATTCCATGATTTGCAAGGAAGCCTGCAGATTGTTGAATTGGAGTGGTGGACCGTGACTCCTCTAGCTAATGTGGCAAAAGCCTACTGGTCCGACTCAACCTCTCCCCTCTTGATCTATTTCTTCTTGCTCGCTGCTAGCCCAAGCAGCTGGATCAACTACAGCGAGGGTCTAACTCGTAGAGCAATGAGATCGTGAAGAAGTTTGGGCACGATCGACTTCTATGGATCTTTCCACGTCCAGGTGTCAAGGTCCCACCCTCAGTCTCCCCCTGAAGTCCCCTTCCGCCGCGGGGTTTGTGAAGGTCGCCGGTGTACGGTGGGTTTAGATGTATATGGTGTTTGAGCTGTCGGGGTTTGGCTGCGAAGCACCCCTGGGTTGGGGTGGACTTGATGGAGAAGGTAATTAATGAGGAGAGGTCTGTGGAGGTTCCGCTGAGGTGACACAGCGATCAAGAGGAGGTGGGAATGGTGGTGATGCTCAGGGTGGTTGTGCTCGCAATCGATGCAGGAAAAAGAGTAAAGGGGAAATGGCGGAGTTAGTGGAGGGGTTAAAAAGGCAGGGGGGTGCTAGAAGAAGAAGCCCTAACATGGGCACCACCACCAGTGAGAGGGGTGGAAGGAAGGGAGTTTGTTCTCCCTAATCTGATGGTCTTGGTTGACATATGAGGATTCGTTGAGCTCGTTTCGGTGAGAGGAGTGCGTCCTCCAAATATCTCATGCAGGCGACGCATGAGTCAGGCGCCCGAGGTCTTTGTTGGGTCAGGGGTTCTGTCGGGGTCAAGGCCGGGAAAGGCGGGAGGTAGGTGATGGGTCCTTGACCCTTGGATCCTGAGAAATCCGAGGATCCAAGATCGTAGGGTCAGAAACATCCGGACCCAAGAATAAGCCGCGTGACACATTTAATCAAAGGAAAATTCGAAACTTAGGTCATAAGGGTGC
This sequence comes from Alisma plantago-aquatica, assembly GCA_963693085.1. NCBI lineage: Eukaryota > Viridiplantae > Streptophyta > Magnoliopsida > Alismatales > Alismataceae > Alisma > Alisma plantago-aquatica. Next base: position 530,760,298 of record OY856410.1, read on the forward strand.
CAAAATGAATGGAATATGCACCAAATTAAATTGGTCATATCTCCCAATTGGTTGACCCAATTGCAAAAAAAATTTAGGGGTTGTTTTATGAGGTAGTTATGAAACAATAGTATAAATTTGAAATCCAAATTCGAATATTTGATATGTTCATTTACTAAATACACTAATACATGTATTTTATCATCATAGCATACTAAGCTTTGCATTTTGTGATACATCTTTGTTCAATTGAGTGAGGAGAGTATATGAGGGTATTTTGGTCAACAAAATTGATAATAAAACTTTTAAGAGAGAGAAAATATTATAAAAACTCACTTTGTCACATTCTCCCCTCCTTTTAAGAATTTTGCCCTCAAAATTCAAGCAGCCTGAAAGAGATGTGGATATTTCCGCTTGACTTCAGACTTGAGCTCCCATGTAGCATCAGTTTGATCATGGTGGCTCTAGACAACTTTCACCATATCTATACGTCGATTATTGTGAAGCTCCTTTGTCTTTAAATCGAGGATTTTGACTGGTGACTCAGCATAAGATAGGTCATCTTTCAGCTCGAGAGGCTCATGATTCAGAATGTGACTGGGGTCTTTGACATAAGGCTTCAGATTAGATACATGAAAGACATTATGCATGCCACTATACTGAGGTGGCAAAGCAAGATGATAGGCACATTCTCCAACCCTTTCAAGGATCTCGAAGGGTCCCACATAATGAGGAATGAGTTTTCCCTTATTCTTGGTCAAAGCTCGAATAGGTCGAATCTTCAGAAAGACATGATCACCTTCCTTGAATTGACGTTCCTATCGGTGAGCATCTGCATACAATTTCTGCCTATCCTATGCTCACTTCATTCTCTGCCTAATTAGTGCAACTTTATCTGCATACAATTGCATCTCCTCAGATTTCATCAAGGTGTGTTCTCCGACATCGTCCTAATGTAATGGAGATCTGCACGGTCGACCATAGAGAGCCTCATATGGTGGCATCCCAATACTCGCCTGATAGCTATTATTATAGGCAAACTCAGCTAAAGGCAGGTAATTGTGGCAACACATCCCATTATCATATAGATAACGAGGTGTTACGTGAAAATGTGCGGAAATCACCATAACCACAGATTATGAAAATACGGTTTAATTAAAACCGATTGCGGAAAATAGATAAACTGTGAAACTATTACTTTCCAGTCCTCGTCCTGCACAGAAACATGTCATATATATACACACATGAGATCTGATACGTGTCTACAGCTTACAGAAACAGCTGTTCATCCATCACATGAGATCACCACCTGTTCATATAGATAAAGGCCCGTATCCAGCCAACAGCAGGATATACAAACAAAACACTGCCAAGGACCTGAGAGTTCAGGGATGACTCTAGACTCTACTACAAAACATCCAAAACAATAGCATGTCCAACACTTGCCTTCTACTGCTCCTCAAGCTGCTCGGTCGCAATACCACGACCACGTCTACCTCGACCACCTAAAAAGGGGTTAAACCAGTGGGGTGAGACAATTGAACAATTGTCCCAAAGGGAAACATAACTCCCCACCACAACTACAGAACCTCAACAGATAACTATTTAACATATACAACATGAGCAGTTTATATAAAGCAAAGCTATTCTTACCGACAAGCTTACCAGCTGTTCAAAAGCATATAACCAGATATCTCTCAATGGAACATGATTGACAAGATAAGATATATGTAACATGATTATCAGAACAAGATATATTACCACATAACCTGATTATCAAGGTAAGACATTGTCACAAAACCTGCAAGATATAACAGAGATATTACACAAACAAGGCCTCAACCAATGTTTCGTGTTTATCCTAAGCAGTAAATACTAAACGGCTGTATTATGTATTATTATGCCCCGAGGATTTGAATCGTACCATTCAAATCCAACCTCTGGCTGTGAAGCCTAAAGCCTGTGCCATATAAGGTTAATGGAAGAGCCGGACTCCACGACCTCCCACCTCATGGTCAGTACACGAGTACAACACAAGCAGGACCGTAGTCACATGCTGAAGTGGTCTAAGCCACAAGGTCAGCTCCATAGGCTACCCTCACTCTAGCCCGCCTTGGTACATGTCTCGGCACTAGTAAAATTCAGCCACGGGCCTGTTCTGTTGGCTAAATTGGACATTATGATAAATCCCTTTGTTTTGATTATGACAAACATTTTATTTTTGTTTATCTAACATGCTACTTGAGTGTTGCAGGAATAAGGTGGATGATAAAGCACTAGGGAATCTATATGCTTGAATTCTTGTAAATTTCATGAAATGTAATTAATTGTAAACTTGTACAAATATATAATGTACAAGTACTTAGACTTCATGTAAATCAAGCGTTAGATCTTCCCTAGCTAATCACCACACTTAGATAGGTCATCCCCTTCAATAGTGTCACATATGCACACTCACATACACACTTAGTACTCAAATTGAAACAATGAAACAGGATCTATCTCGGTCGACAAAATCCTCGACCGAGACACTCTCGGTCGAAAAACTCCTAGACCGAGAAAGACCCAGGTAGCCGTTAGACACAGCTGACAAGGTGGTTGGCAGTTGGAGATGAACGTTGCAAATACTTGATCCAGAGAGCCTGTCGCTCGACAAAACTTCGACCGAGTAGGTATCTCGGTCGACAATTTCTCGACCGAGATGGACTCTGACAGCAACTGCGAATTAATTAACTAGCCGTTGTTAAACCAACTAACTTATACCTAACGGCTAGTTAAGCACTTAGAAACCCCTAGAAAGTGTCTAGAACGTCCTTAAGCACTTGTAGGTCATTCCTATAAATAGGACATGCCTTAGGACACCTAAACACACTTGATTCCATACTTGAGCAATCTTTGAGCTTATACTTGCATTAGCAACCTGTTTTGAGAAATTGAGCAATACTTGCAATTGGCTACTATTCACCTTGCTCTAAATTCGTGTCCTATAGGCTAATATATCCTATCCACAGCAATCACATTTCCATATACTTTGGTTAGGAGATCTATACGCTTGATATAGGCAAATCAAGCCTTGTGCTTCAAAGGATAAGTTGTAATTTCTGTTTTCCTTTCTTGTTCACTTTCATTGTTTGTACTCTCCTTGCTACTCCTAGGTTGGAGGTTGCATATTGGAGAGGGTTGTGATCTTCTTGGTGAAGAAGGAGACTTTGGACTACTTCAAGAAGGCTGGTGCAACGGGAGGTTACTTCTAAGAGGAAGGCTACTTCAAGGGGGAGCTTGGAGTTTCTTCAAGAAGGCTACCTCGAGTTGGTGCATCTACTTCAAAGTGAAGGCTGTTCAAAGGGGTATAAGAAAGTATTGTATTTTGTGTAATTCCTTGTGAAGGTAATACAATTAATACTTTCAAATCCCAGTTGGGTAAGAAACCGGGTAGTGGACTGACTGCCTTAGTATTTGCTAAGGTAGGAACCACTCTAAATCCCTTGTCTCCTTCTTACATTTTCATTTGTGGTTGTTTGAGTTAAATAATTGTTAAAATAACTTTAAAACCCTATTCACCCCCTCTAGTGGTTTTTCAATTGGTATCAGAGCAGGCTTCAAGGAACCCTAACCAAGTCTTGAAGAATGGAGGGTGATGGTGATTACAACCGCAATAAAAAGAGCAGCTTGGACCAATCTACAACATGTTGCAATTGGTGCTTAGGAACAAGCCACACAACATCTAGCTGCCCATGGAAATCAAAGAAGGAAGATGAGCATAAAGATTGTCTTATTACTACAACAATTGAAGAGGAAGAAGAGGTAAGTATTTTTGATTTATCTAAAGAAGAGCTAGTTGCTAGTCTTGAAGAGATGCATAATAAATATATTGAGTGCAAGAAGAAATTAAAGAAATTTAATAAAGAAAATGATGAGTTACATGCTAAGCTTCTTGCTATTACATCTGAAAATGAAGATCTTAAAAAAATCATTGAAGACCATAATATTAAAATAAAATCTATAGAGGCAGATTGCAATCTTCTTTCTCTAGAAAAGATTAATTTGCAAACTCAAGTAAACGATCTTCAAAAACAACCCGTCTTGTGCTCACATCTAGATTATGATACTATCGTAAAAGAAAAAGATTCATTATCATCTAATCTAGAACAAGCAAAGCTAGATATCAAGAAAAGAATGGAGGAAATTGCTAAGCTACAACAAGAAGTTAGTAGTCTAAATAACAATGGCATTCTTGATAAAATTTTAAATGATCCTTACCAGTAAATTGGAAGGAGAGGACTAGGTTACAAGCCTAAAGGACAATCTTATCAAAAACCTAGAAAGGGAAGTACACAAGTGCCAAAAAGTCAATCTATGTATGTACCTAAAGGCACAAATACATACGTGCCCAAGAACAACCTAGAACAAAATCATAGAAAGAGATATGAAGTTGATTCTATATGTTGTCATTACTGTTTGCGCCTTGGTCACTATTCTTTTTCATGTCCTTATAAGAAAAAGGATGTCGAGTTAGTTTGGGTTCTAAAACCTCCAAACTAAATGAATGGAATTAAGTTGAGATATGACCAAGGACTTTAGATTGCATATTTCTATGTCTATCTCAACTCAACATAATAGCATAACAAATTAGTTCAAGTATCTAAATATCTAACTTGGATATATATATAATGTTTCTACTGAAAACACTTCTGAAATAGTATAGAACCTTCCTCGGTCAAAAATCTGTCGACTGAGAACAACAGTCGGTCGAGAAATGATCGACCGATCCGGTCTCTGTTGTCAAATCTAAAATAAATCTGCTGAATGTATTTTCAATTGATCAAATTGGTATTGTAAATGACTGATTTTACATGCAAAACAAAGTTGAAGACCATTTCTGAGAAATTTATAAATATAAATGAGATTGATCCTCTAAATAAGTCATGTTTAACTTAATAAAGGAATTACTGTTCTTATTCACATGACTTTGTATCTCCTGGTCTATTCATATAGAAATCATGTATTATGACATCTAGTTTAAAAATGATCATGGTATTTCATGGAATTATCATTATATGCTTTTATTGTTCTATCATTACATCATGGATATGCTTTCACTATTTTATCATTCAGCTCATAAAGATGATGCTATGTTACAATAGATAATGATCATTGTATACATGGATTCTTGATGATACATAGGCAAGCAAAATGATTCATTTGTGATATGAAAAAGAATTCTAAATGCTTGCAACACATAAGATAAAAACTTCTCAATTGGCATTTATAAGAACTTGAGATATTATTCCTGCTTTCAAGAATCTTATATGTAAATAAGAGTACTAGAAGAAATAGAATTTGATATTTACCTACAACAAAGCTCATATAAATATTCTAGGAGACGGATATCTTCATATTAAGTATCACTCAAATGTCTCAAATTGATATTTAATCGAGTTACATGCAGATATATGAATGTTGAAATTGGAAATATGCAAAATTGCCTCTTGAATAAAATCAAGTTTGACCAAGGGGCGCTATGGTCGTAGTCAAAGGCGACCTAAAATAAGTTTGGCACAATACTTATTTGAATATCATTCTCTATATAAAAATTGTGATCAAAAGACAAATTAAAATTATGACCGAAAAAATGATCAAATATTGGTAATAATAATCACAATATTACTCCCTTAGAAAACATATGTATGCTCTACAAATTTAGTCTATCATCTGCATTAAGAATCAACTTAAAAATTCATTCACAGTAAGTTTGTCGGTCGACGAATTCCTCGACCGAAAACATCTCGGTCAGCCTATCTCTTTCGACCAACAGACTTCAAATAAAAATTACATCTGTAGAACCCAAACACACTTTCGGTCGACAATTATTCGACCGAGCCAATGTCGGTCGACAATTGCTCGATCGAGAATTGACCGTTGGGATATAACCGTTGGAATCTGACCGTTTATGACCGTTACCAGTCGACCGTTGGGCGGACGAGTGGCGCGTCTGGGATATGATCGTTGCGGTCGATCGGTCGACAAATTGTCGACCGACCTGGTCACTGGATTGCTATAAAAAGGACAAAAAACGGGTCATTGCTTCACACTCTCACATTCTTACTTCCATAGCTTCTTTCTAGTGCATTTTTGTGCAACTCTTTAGCTTCTCCATCTCCAAGACTTTCTTGCTTCTTCTCCACCTTAAAACAAAGAAATGGCTTCATCATCTACACGTGGAAAGAAGAAAGTTGCTAGCAAGAAAGGAAGGGCGGCTACCCCACCGTTGACGATCATCAACGACATCCCCTTCATCGACGCAAATGCTGGAGATCGCTACCTCAGGCTCTCCTCCAAAACTCCTCTTCCACGACGGCCGGTTGACGTCATGGACTTCCTCAGCATCGTCGACCTGGAGGATCTCTTTGAGGTGCAAAATTTGAAAGAATTTCTTAACCCTTCCTTCCCTTCCTACTCTTCCAAAGTGGTTAATGAGTTCTATGCAAACCTAATCTCCCATTCCAAAAATGAAAAAGACTCCTTCTACTCTATGGTCAATGGGAACAGCTTTCGATTTACTGAGGAGGATATTCTTGACATGCTCAACATCGACTTAGACGAATATCAAGACACTCTTGACCTTACCACTGGAAATCCACTCAATATATTTTCCCAAGGTGACAATATTGTCAGTCTTAGTGACATTAAACGAACCATTTTTCAATCTAATACAACTTGTCACGAAGATAGGGGTACCTACTATGCCATTAACCTCAAACCTGCAGCTAGGATTGTCAACCTTATTGTTTCCACAAACATACATCCTAGAGCAAACAAGTCTGAAGTCCCTACCTTTCGCATGTGTCTAATTTATGCCATTATCAAACGTATTCCCATAAATTTTATCCGCATCATCCTTAAGAACATGCTTGAGTTTTCTGGCAATCCTCCATATGCTGATTTTGTATGCCAAATCACTCAACACTTTCTTAAGACACAAATTGAGGATATGGGATACACATGGGAAAGAAGACCACAAAAAATAAGCAAAAACATAGTAGAGAAAATGGGAATTGATTTTGGTCACAAGAGGGCTAGGACGGAAGGTGAGACATCTACTCAAGACATACCACCTTCTCCTCCTACCAACCCATCCTATGATCCCATCCAAAACACCCTAACCTATGTTTCTGGGTCACAATATCATCTAAGCAGACAATTAGATTATAGCCACCATGCCATGACCTACCTAAACCAAAGGATGCAAACCCTCTCTCCAAATCAACCAGATGAATATCCTTATTCTTTAAATCCTGGCATGCTCAACCCATATAATCCCTCTTACAACTACTACCAAACTCCACCTCCACCATCTACAGATCTCACACATACTCAGTTTTCTTCAATGCAACTACAAGACATTGCTGCTCATTTCCTCTTTGATCGTGTTCCTACCTTCTTGGAAGCATATGCCTTAACCAAGACAGGTGCTTTGGAGTGGCAAACTTTAGTCCAATATTATGGAGCTGAGCCATTTCTTGAAAAAGACCCTGATATTGATGTAATACTTAAGTCTTTCCAGTGAGATTTGGAGTGTCCGTTGTATTAGTTGTAATGAAATGGTTATCTTTACATGATTTGATTATCTTTGCATGATTGTAATACTTACATGATTGTAATAAATTGGTTATCTTTACTGATTATAATGGATATTTTTCAAAGCATATGAGTCATCTTATAATATGTTCCTTCTATGGCATCATTTGAACATAGCTAAATTGACCATCTATTAAGAGCATCCATACCTTGATTATAATTGGGGATATCTATTTAAGGGGGAGCAATACTTTTCATATACTCTAAGCTTAAAATGTTTTTCTTATCACCTTCAAGACTTAACATCCCTTACGAGTGATTGAGTAATTACTAAAAGACTCATAAATATTTATCTTGGATATCTTTTTGAAATGACAAAGGGGGAGAAATAAATATAAATCTCAAAACTTAGTAATTGTGCAAAACTCAATCAATGAGTTTCATAAACTCTTGGCTTTACATTGAAAGTTGCTATATTCCCTAAAGAATTGGATTTCATGTTCAATAATTCATGGGGAATAATAAGCACACATTTTATAAACAAGAGAAGGAATTTACAAAGGTAATCTGTAGGTATGAAACTCACATGTTTTCTATTTCCTGAATTTATACTTTGGAAATGTTTGTCATCTTCAAAAAGGGGGAGATTGTTGGCTACATTGGACATTATGATAAATCCCTTTGTTTTGATTATGACAAACATTTTATTTTTGTTTATCTAATGTGCTAATTGAGTGTTTCAGGAATAAGGTGGATGACAAAGCACTAGGGAATCTATATGCTTGAATGCTTGCAAATTTCATGAAATGTAATTAATTGTAAACTTGTACAAATATATAATGTACAAGTACTTAGACTTCATGTAAATCAAGCGTTAGATCTTCCCTAGCTAATCATCACACTTAGATAGTTCATCCCCTTCAATAGTGTCACATATGCACACTCACATACACACTTAGTACTCAAATTGAAACAATGAAACAGGATCTATCTCGGTCGACAAAATCCTCGACCGAGACACTCTCGGTCGACAAACTCCTAGACCGAGAAAGACCCAGGTAGCTGTTAGACACAGCTGACAAGGTGGTTGGCAGTTGGAGATGAACGTTGCAAATACTTGATCCAGAGAGCCTGTCGGTCGACAAAACTTCGACCGAGTAGGTATCTCATTCGACAATTTCTCGACCGAGATGGACTCTGACAGCAACTGCAGAATTAATTAACTAGCCGTTGTTAAACCAACTAACTTATACCTAATGGCTAGTTAAGCACTTAGAAACCCCTAGAAAGTGTCTAGAACGTCCTTAAGCACTTGTAGGTCATTCCTATAAATAGGACATGCCTTAGGACACCTAAACACACTTGATACCATACTTGAGCAATCTTTGAGCTTATACTTGCATTAGCAACCTATTTTGAGCAATTGAGCAATACTTGCAATTGGCTACTCTTCACCTTGCTCTAAATTCGTGTCTTATAGGCTAATATCTCCTATCACAGCAATCACATTTCCATATACTTTGGTTAGGAGATCTATACGCTTGATATAGGCAAATCAAGACTTGTGCTTTAAAGGATAAGTTGTAATTTTGTTTTCCTTTCTTGTTCACTTTCATTGTTTGTACTCTCCTTGCTACTCCTAGGTTGGAGGCTGCAGATTGGAGAGGGTTGTGATCTTCTTGGTGAAGAAGGAGACTTTGGACTACTTCAAGAAGGCTGGTGCAATGGGAGGTTACTTCTAAGAGGAAGGCTACTTCAAGGGGGAGCTTGGAGTTACTTCAAGAAGGCTACCTCGAGTTGGTGCATCTACTTCAAAGTGAAGGTTGTTCAAAGGGGTATAAGAAAGTATTGTATTTTGTGTAATTCCTTGTGAAGGTAATAAAATTAATACTTTCAAATCCCGGTTGGGTAAGCAACCACGTAGTGGACTGACTGCCTTAGTATTTGCTAAGGTAGGAACCACTCTAAATCCCTTGTCTCCTTCTTACATTTTCATTTGTGGTTGTTTGAGTTAAATAATTGTTAAAATAACTTTAAAACCCTATTCACCCCCCCTCTAGTGGTTTTTCATGTTCACCGTGCTATGAGCCATGAACGCATTCATGCTCCTCACATCACATATCCTGAGCCATGGGCCTGTTCACCATGCTCTATATACGTATCTGAGTCTGCAACCAAAGTTACACTCTTACCTCCTCATTTTTAGGCTAGGAGCAACCTACACATATTCAACAATATGCGCTTCCAGGTTAACCCGTAGGATAACCCGTTTCACCATCACCAAGTCCTGACGATGATGGATCTATGGCCAGGGAAAACTACATGATATAATTCCACTGTAATTAATTAGTCTCTTTTAGATGGATTGCAGGATTCAACCAAGTTATATAACATGCAAAACATAACAGAAAGTAAACAACATTATATTATTATGGAAACCACATCAACTTGATCCATCACAAGGATCCCACATCACATGTTACCACTTGGCCTCTTTCCAACCATCCAGATCCATATCAAGGATCATCACATACCACGGGATCTCAATCCCTCATCATTTACTGTCACTGCCTCTCAAGGCTCACATCATCATCGTGCGACAAACACATCATACATATAATCTCATAGAATAACTATCAAAGTAATGTTACTCATCACATGTGTCACATAGCCCTTTCATGGCTAAACATCACCTACATGGTTAGGGTACACAATAATCATAGTTTCAACATAAGGGATATGATCACTATCATGAAATATCGTACAAGATACTCTACTTATCATTCTTACACTATTTGGTGATCAAGTGTATTAAGCACATCATTAACAAACCATATCTATACTTATCCTCATCTTAGGATTATATAAACAAGATGCTCACATCAAGCAAGATGTCATGATGAGAATACAGAACAACCACTAACATTACCATTGTCATTACTGTCACCATTCACTATCATTACCATCGTTATCTTTATCATTAAGCCACCATTAATGTAACTACCATTTAACATTGCCATTAACAAAGAAGCATAAGACTTACATCATGCATGTCATTACTACTCTTGTTACCATCATTACTATTATCAACATCATCATCCACTATTATCTTTATTGTTATATCATTAAGCAAACTATTAATGTAACTATCACTTAGCATCATTATTAACATTATTATTGCTTCCACTACTAACAAGACATCACCAACATTTACATTATTAACATCTTTGCTATCAATATCACTATTAACGTTATCATTGTTATCATTACTAATCAAGGCATCACTATCATTTATTGGTGCATAAGCATCCACTTCCATCACACTAGAAACCGTCATTAAAGTACCATACCACCCTCACTACAACTCACAACCCTTACTATAGCTAGCTCACATGGCTAGGGCATGGGAAGGCATCAACGCTACGTTGCACCCAGCGCCCAGTCCGACACAGCGTCATAAGAGAGGAGTGTCGCGCGTCAGGGGTGTCATGCGTCACACCCTGTCGGGCAACGCCCGTCATAGCTCATCACGATGCCCGACACTCAAGGCTAACACCCATCTAACAACCTCACAACGGCCAAGAGAGAGAAGGAAAGAGAGAAGGAAACACTCCCTAAAATGTGCAACTACCTATCCAGGCCTATCGGCCGACACATACCAAACCCAAGGGCATGACGCCCGTCACAACCCAACTCTATCGCGTGTCACAACCCAAGAGGTAACACCCGTCAGGGCTATCGGCCAACAACATGTTGCATATTGTGCAACCCAACTAACTCACCAAACTAGGCCCTGTCATCCACCAAGATACTAAGGCCTATCGTCCATGAGAAGAACAAGGGTATTACTCATCACAAGAGGAACCCTATCGCCCATCACAGTCACCATCATATCGGCCAACATAACCCTAGTTCACCCTATCACCCAAAACAAGGGCAAGGTATCGCCCAACACCATGAACATACACACCATATCATCCATCAAGGAGGGTACCATATCGTCCATCACTAAGACAAAGGTACCATGTCGTCCAACTCAAAAGGATATCATCCAACACACCAACAAAGAAGGGATATCACCCACCCTAGGTCACCCTCAACCTCCAACTCAAGGGAGCACAAACCCTAGATCACAAGGTATACTAAACTAAAAAGAAACCCTAAACCCTAAGGGGAGATTGGCCATCAAAGGAAACACAAGCAAGGTACAAATCTAAGCTACTAACTTATGAACAAGAACAAGAACAAAAGGTAATGAAGTTAGGGTTATAAGTTATGCAACCCGCCTTAAGCTCCAAGCTCCAAGGAAGGAGAAGCACTCCAAGGTCCAAGGGATATCGTCCACCAAGCTTCTCCAAGAGGGTATCAGCCACCATTGCTACTCCAGGAGAGTGTATCGGCCAACCCAAGCAAGGAAGGAGAGGAGTGTCATGAACTCAAGGTGGAGGAGAGACCAAAAGAGAAAAGGAAGCTAAGGCAAGGGAAATAGCTACTTATATAGAAAGAAGGGGAGGAGAAACCAAGGTAGATCTATGCTAAGTGTCGTCCACCCAAGGGACACTTGTCCTAGGGTTCAAGCCAACACTCTAGCGAGCCAAGAGACACTTGTCCAAGATATGCACCAAGTGTCCACCAACCAAGACCAAGAAACATGGGCGACACATGCATCAGCTCTGCTGGGCGACACACCAGGGCACCTGGGCGACACACCACCATGTTGGGCGACACAAGCTTCACTTGGCTGACACAAGGCTCAAGCAAGCCCAGACAAGGCACCTCAAGGCCCAAACAAGCTCAACTCAGGCCCATAGAACTCAAACAACAAGCCCACGCCTTCCTCTCAACCTTGGAGGAAGAAGAGAGGGGAAAACATCTCACAAGATGGCATACTTGCACACAAAACCTTAAACTTGGGTTATTTGTAAGTAGCCCCTCAAACACTCAACAAAGCACATCAAAACCCTAATCACCACTAAAGGTGATTAACAAGCACAAAAGCATCAAGATCAAGCTAAACAAACAGGGTAAACCCTAAACACAGGTCAGGGTTCTTACAAGCTAACCCCCTTTAAGGGATTTCATCCCCGAAATCCGAAGAGAAAAGCGAGGGATACTTTCTCCTCATCTCTTCCTCAAGCTCCCACGTGGCTTCCTCAACACCACGACGCTGCCAAAGAACATTCACAAGAGCCAGGTCCTTCCTCTTCAGCTTCTTGATCCTTCTGTCAAGGATCGCCACAAGACCCTCCTCGTAGGTCACATCTGCATCAAGCTCAACCTCAAATGGGTGTATCACTGTACCTGAATCCGGATGACTTTTCTTCAGCATACTGACATGAAACACTGGATGCAACCTGTGCAACTCTGGAGGCAACTCTAACTCATAAGCTACTTTGCCAACACGTGCTCTGACTGAGTAAGGCCCCATGTACCTGGGAGCTAACTTACCCTTCCGTCCAAACCTTAGCACACCTTTCCACGGTGAGACATTGAGATAAACTTTGTCTCCTACCTGGAATTCCAAAGGTTGTTGGCGATTGTCTGCATAAGACTTCTGCCTGTCCTGTGCCACTTTCAACTATTGCTGTATCACCTTGATCTTTTCTGTCATCTGCTGAACTAACTCAGGACCCAAAAGTTGATACTCACCAGACTCATACCAACACAAAGGGGATCTGCACTTTCTTCCATACAAATCCTCATAAGGAGCCATGTTGATGCTCTGCTGATAACTGTTGTTGTAGGCAAACTATATCAAACTCAGATGTACATCCCAGTTGCCTAGAAACTGCAAGACACAAGCTCGAAGAAGATCCTCCAGAATCTGTATAGTCCTCTCAGGCTGTCCATCTGTCTGCGGGTGAAAAGATGTACTGAACCTCAACTGCGTTCCCAACGCTCTGTGCAACTGTTCCCAAAAACGACTCATAAACTGAGGACCTCTGTCAGAAACTATCATTGCTGGCACTCCATGCAAATGTACTATCTCATCCACATATACTCAAGCTAACTTCTCAGCTGTATACGTCGTCTTCACTGGTAGAAAATGGGTAGACGTAGTCAATCTGTCCACTATCACCCAAATGGAATCATGATTCCTAGTTGTACTGGGTAGACCAACTACGAAATCCATGCTTATATGATCCCATTTCCACTACGGTATCAACAAAGGTTGCAACATACCTGCCGGCTTCTGATGTTCAGCCTTCACTTGCTGACACACCGCACATCTCGCCACGAACTTGGCTACATCTCTTTTCAAATCAGGACACCAATACAAGTCCTTTAGACTATGATACATCTTGGTGACACCTGGATGCATCGCATACATCGACGTATGTGCTTCCTCAAACACCAACTCCCTAAGATTATCAACATCTGGAACCATCATCCTATCACGATAGCAAACTAGCCCATACTCAGACTCATGAAACCCATCACGCTTGTCGCTTCCGAACTCTGATCTAATCAACTGTACCGCATCATCTGTCTGCTGTGCATCCTTGATCTTCTGTCTCAACGTAGGCTTAACTTGCATCTGTGCGAAAAGACCAGACAACAAAGAAACTTCCATCTACACATTCATCTGTCGCAGAGAAACAAACATATCTCGTCTATGGCATACCAGAGAACTCAACTGTGCCTTCTTTGAAGAAAGAGAAGAAGACTTTCTGCTAAGTACATCAGCTACCACATTCGCCTTACCAGGATGATACTCGATCATGCAGTCGTAATCATTGATCAACTCCATCCATCGTCATTGTCGCATGTTCAACTCTTGCTGCGTAAAGATGTATTTCAGATTCTTATGATCCGTGAAGATCTGACACACTTCCCCATACAGATAGTGTCTCCAAATCTTTAACGCATGAACCACTGCTGCCAATTCCAAGTCATGAGTCGGATAGTTCTCCTCATGTTTCTTGAGCTGTCACGAGGCAAAAGAAACCACATGATCTTCCTACATCAACACACAACCTAAACCTTTCTTGGAAGCATCACAGAAAACAACATAGCCTTTCCCAGGCTCTAGCAAGATCAACACTGGAGCACTGGTCAACTTCTCCTTCAAACTCTGGAAAGCTTGCTGACATCGATCATCCCAAACAAAAGGTACATCCTTCCTGGTCAACTTCGTCATCGGCAACACGATCACACTGAAGTCCTTAATAAACCTCCGGTAGTATCCTGCCAAACCAAGGAAACTACGAACTTCTATCGGCGTCTTCGGTTGTTCCCAATCCGCAATGGATTCTACCTTCTTCGGATCTACTTTGACTCCTTCAGCAGATATCACATGACCCAAGAAAGTCACTTCTTCCAACCAGAACTCACACTTACTGAACTTGGCATACAACTGATGTTGACGAAGAAGAGTCAACGCTTGACGAAGATGTTGTTCATGCTCTTGCCTGTCCCGACTATAGATCAAGATATCATCTATAAAGACTACAACAAACTGATCTAAGAACGGACGGAACACTCTGTTCATCAGATCCATAAAAGCAACAGGTGCATTGGTTAACCCAAACGGCATAACCACGAACTCGAAATGACCATACCTCATCCTGAAAGCTGACTTTGGTATGTCATATGCCTTTATTCTCAACTGATGATATCCAGACCGTAGATCGATCTTTGAAAACACTGTAGCACCACGCAACTGATCAAACAGATCATCTATCTTCGGCAACGGGTACTTATTCTTGATCGTGACCTTGTTCAACTGCCGGTAATCTATACACAACCGCATCGAACCATCCTTCTTCTTAACGAACAACACGGGAGCACCCCACGGAGACGTACTCGGTCGGATAAAACCTTTCTCCAACAACTCTTGCAACTGCTTCTTCAACTCTGCCATCTCTGCTGGAGCCATTCTATATGCTGACTGTGCAACTGGCTGTGTTCCAGGAACTAGATTGATCTCGAAATCAATCTCTCGGGGTGGAGGAACACCAGGAAACTCCTCAGGAAACATGTCTGCAAACTCTCGAACCACTGACACCTCCTCAAAACTAGGACCTTTTGCCTTGGTAACCATAACGGTATCCACCACGTGAGCTAAGAACGCCTCACATCCTTGTCGTAACAATGTATATACCACCATAGCTGATACCAAGCACATCAGAAGGATCTTCCTATCTCCCTGGAAGGTCCACCTCTCTCCAGCAATATCAAACACTGTCTGCTTGGAACCACAGTCCAAAACAACCTTATACTTCTCTAAGGTATCCATCCCAAGGATAACATCGAAACCATGCATATCAAGTGGTATAAGATCCACTTGGATACGGTGTCACGAAAAAGACAAAACACAAGATGGACACTCTTCTCGAAGCAAAGAGGAACCATCAAGAGGGGTTTCTAACAACAAGCTATCCTTCTTACAAGTAACAGATAAATGACAGTGTTCAAGCATACTATATGCGATAAAAGAGTGTGTAGCACCTGGGTCAACCAGAACAGATATAAAGCAAGAAGAATACATATCAGAATGAAATAACTCCATCTGACCTGTCACCACTCGCGGGTTGACTATTGCCTCCGGCTGACTCATGGCATAGAATCGAGCCGTTGCTTGCTGTCCATGACCTCTGCTTCCTTGAGCAGACGATCCTGCCTGAGATGCTTGACCGCGTCCTCGTCCTCTGCCACCACTGGCTTGTGGTATTTCTGACCTCTGGAAACTCTGCCTCGGCTGCTGCGTCACTTCAACGTCTCTATTCGGGCAATTAAGCCTGAAATGCCTGACTTGTCCACAAAGATGACATGACTTGTCCTCAAACCGTGGCCTAGCTGACCCTGACACTGCCACTGAAGCTGAACTGTGTGCCTTAGATAGTGAAGAAACATAACCTCTTCCCTTACTCGGAGACCACTAAGAGGGTACACCGACACTTCTCATTGCTGACGGTGCTAAAAACCTAGGCTTCTTAAAGCCACCGAACCTCCGTCCTTGAAACTGAGCAGGTCTTTTGTGAGACATAGACTCTCTTTTCTCCCTTACCATCCTCTCGATCTGTCGAACAGATTCCACAAACGTAGAAAACCGTTCTCGATTTTCCAACGCAGATACCAGGGTCTTCAACTCAGCACTCAAACCCTTCTCGAAACGTCTGATCCGTTCCTCATCTGTTGCCGTCATGTGAGGACAAAACCTCAATAGATCCATAAACTTGGCTTCATACTCGGTGATGTTCATCATTCCTTGCCTCAGATTCTTAAACTGGCTCACCTTCTCATCCAGATACATCTTTGGGAAGTATCTGGCGACGAACTCACATCGAAACACTTCCCAACAGATCACCTCACCAAGCCGCTTCTCTTCCTTGATGGTCCACCAGTGACCAGCACTACCCTTCAGAAGGTAGATAGCATGCTTTACCTTCTCTGCTTCGGGGGTGTCAAGAATCTAGAAAGCCTTCTCGAGACTTGTCAGCCACAGATCTGCATCTGCTGGATCAACCGTTCCAGCATAATCCGAAGCTCCGACTCGGCGAAGCTGCGCGAAGGTCTTCCCAATACCCGATGCTTCTCCATGAGGAACCTGTGCTCGCGGAGGAGGCACTGGTAATCGCTCAACCATGAGATTCATCGTAGCCATTAACTGCCCCATAAGTTGTTGGTAAGAAGGATGTTCAAGTATGGCTGGGTTAAATTGGGGAACCTCAGGCACCCAATCTGCATGTTCCTGTCCATCTGCTCCATCAACCGATGCAGCGTCACTGTACTCAGTAGAGTGTTCTTCATGGTTTCCAGACATCTTGACTTTTCTTCTGCTGAGGGCAGAAGATATTGTAAGAAAACCTGGACACTCCTAAGAACAACTCAACCTAGTCCTAAATTCCTATAGACTCAGCGAACCTAAAGCTCTGATACCAAAACTTGTGGCAACACATCCCATTATCATATAGATAACAAGGTGTTACGCAAAAACGTGCAGAAATCACCATAACCACATATTATGAAAATACGGGTTAATTAAAACGGATTGTGGAAAACAGATAAACTGTGAAACTATTACTTTCCAGTCCTCGTCCTGCACAGAAACATGTCATATATATACATACACGAGATCTGATACGTGTCTACAGCTTACAGAAACAACTGTTCATCCATCACATGAGATCACCACCTGTTCATATACATAAAGGCCCGTATCCAGCCAACAACAGGATATACAAACATCATCGATCGTTCATCGCAAAACATCATCAAAACACTGCCAAGGACCTGAGAGTACAGGGATGACTCAAGACTCTACTACAAAACATCCAAAATAGCAGCATGTCCAACACTTGCCTTCTACTGCTCCTCAAGCTGCTCGGCCGCAATACCACGACCATGACCACGTCTACCTCGACCACCTAAAAAGGGGTTAAACCAGTGGGGTGAGACAATTGAACAATTGTCCCAGCGGGAAACATAACTCCCCACCGCAACTACAGAACCTTAGCAGATAACTATTTAACAGATACAGCATGAGCAGTTTATATAAAGCAAAGCTATTCTTACCGACAAGCTTACCAGCTGTTCAAAAGCATATAACCAGATATCTCTCAATGGAACATGATTGACAAGATAAGATATATGTAACATGATTATCTGAACAAGATATATTACCACATAACTTGATTATCAAGGTAAGACATTGTCACAAAACCTGCAAGATATAACAGAGATATTACACAAACAAGGCCTCAACCAATGTTTCGTGTTTATCCTAAGCAGTAAATACTAAACGGTTGTATTACGTATTATTATGCCCCAAGGATTTGAATCATACCATTCAAATCCAACCTCTGCTTCGAAGCCTAAAGCCGGTGCCATACAAGGTTAATGGAAGAGCCGGACTCCACGACCTCCCACCTCGTGGTCAGTACATGAGTACAACACAAGCAGGACCGTAGTCACATGCTGAAGTGGTCTAAGCCACAGGGTCAGCTCCATAGGCTACCCTCACTCTAGCCCGCCTACAGGTCTCGGTGCTAGTAAAATTGAGCCACGGGCCTATTCACCGTGCTATGAGCCATGAACGCATTCATGCTCCTCACATCACATATCCTGAGCCATGGGCCTGTTCATCATGCTCTATATACGTATCTGCATCTGCAACCGAAGTTACACTCTTATCTCCTCATTTTTAGGCTAGGAGCAACCTACACATATTCAACAATATGCGCTTCCAGGTTAACCCGTAGGAGAACCCGTTTCACCATCACCAAGTCCTGACGATAATGGATCTATGGCCAGGGCAAACTACATGATATAATTCCACTGTAATTAATTAGTATCTTTTAGATGGATTGCAAGATTCAACCAAGTTATATAACATGCAAAACATAATAGAAAGTAAAGAACATTATATTATTATGGAAACCACATCAACCTGATCCATCACAAGGATCCCACATCACATGTTACCACTTGGCCTCTTGCCAACCATCTAGATCCATATCAAGGATCATCACATACCACAAGATCTCAATCCCTCATCATTTACTATCACTGCCTCTCAAGGCTCACATCATCATCGTGGGACAAACACATCATACGTATAATCTCATAGAATAACTATCAAAGTAATGTTACTCATCACATGTGTCACATAGCCCTTTCATGGCTAAACATCACCTGCATGGTTAGGGTACACAATAATCATAGTTTCAACATAAGGGATATGCTCACTATCATAAAATATCATACAAGATACTCTACTTATCATTCTTACACTATTTGGTGATCAAGTGTATTAAGCACATCATTAACAAACCGTATCTATACTTATCCTCATCTCAGGATTATATAAACAATATGCTCACATCAAGCAAGATGTCATGATGAGAATACAGAACAACCACTAATATTACCATTGTCATTACTGTCACCATTCACTATCATTACCATCGTTATCTTTATCATTAAGCCACCATTAATGTGACTTCCATTTAACATTGCCATTAACAAATAAGCATAAGACTTACATCATGCATGTCATTACTACTCTTGTTACCATCATTACTATTATCATCATCATCATCCACTATTATCTTTATTGTTATATCATTAAGCAAACTATTAATGTAACTGTCACTTAGCATCATTATTAACATTATTATTGCTTCCACTACTAATAAGACATCACCATCATTTACATTATTAACATCTTTGCTATCAATAGCACTATTAACGTTATCATTGTTATCATTACTAATCAAGGCATCACTATCATTTATTGGTGCATAAGCATCCACTTCCATCACACTAGAAACCATCATTAAAGAACCATACCACCCTCACTACAACTCACAACCCTTACTATAGATAGCTCACATGTCTAGGGCATGGGAAGGCAACAACCCTGCGTTGCACCCAGTTCCCAGTCCGACACAGCATCACAAGAGAGGAGTGTCGCGCGTCAGGGGTGTCGCGCGTCACACCCTGTCGGGCAACGCCCGTCACAACTCATCACGACGCCCGACACTCAAGGCTAACACCCAGCTAACAACCTCACAGCGGCCAAGAGAGAGAAGGAAACACTCCCTAAAATGTGCAACTACCTATCCAGGCCTATCGGCCGACACATACCCAACCCAGGGGCGAGACGCCCGTCACAACCCAACTCTATCGCGTGTCACAACCCAAGAGGTAATGCCCGTCAAGGCTATCAGCCAGCACCATGTTGCAAATCGTGCAACCCAACTAACTCACCAAACTAGGCCCTGTCGTCCACCAAGATACTAAGGCCTATCGTCCATGAGAAGAACAAGGGTATTGCTCATCACAAGAGGAACCCTATCGCCCATCATGGTCACCATCATATCGGCCAACATAACCCTAGTTCACCCTATTGCCCAACACAAGGGCAAGGTATCGCCCAACACCATGAACATACACACCATATCGTCCATCAAGGAGGGTACCATATCGTCCATCACCAAGACAAAGGTACCATGTCGTCCAACTCAAAAGGATATCGTCCAACACACCAACAAAGAAGGGGTATTGCCCACCCTAGGTCACCTTCAACCTCCAACTCAAGGGAGCACAAACCCTAGATCACAAGGTATACTAAGCTACAAAGAAACCCTAAAACCTAAGGGGAGATCGGCCATCAAAGGAAACACAAGCAAGGTACAAATCTAAGCTACTAAATTAAGAACAAGAACAAGAACAAGAGGTAATGAAGTTAGGGTTAGAAGTTATGCAACCCGCCTTAAGCTCCAAGCTCCAAGGAAGAAGAAACACTCCAAGGTCCAAGGGATATCGTCCACCAAGCTTCTCCAAGAGGGTATCGGCCACCACTGCTACTCCAGGAGAGTGTATCGGCCAACCCAAGCAAGGAAGGAGAGGAGTGTCGTGCACTCAAGGTGGAGGAGAGACCAAAAGAGCAAAGGAAGCTAAGGCAAGGGTAAGAGCTACTTATATAGAAAGAAGGGGAGGAGAAACCAAGGTAGATCTATGCTAAGTGTCATCCACCCAAGGGACACTTGTCCTAGGGTTCAAGCCAACACTCTAGCGAGCCAAGAGACACTTGTCTAAGATATGCACCAAGTGTCCACCAACCAAGACCAAGCAACATGGGCGACACATGCATCAGCTCTGCTGGGCGACACACAAGGGCACCTGGGCGACACACCACCATGTTGGGCGACACAAGCTTCACTTGGCTGACACAAGGCTCAAGCAAGCCCAGACAAGGCACCTCAAGGCCCAAACAAGCTCAACTCAGGCCCAGAGAACTCAAACAACAAGCCCACACCTTCCTCTCAACCCTAGAGGAAGCAAAGAGGGGAAAACATCTCACAAGATGGCATACTTGCACACAAAACCTTAAACTTGGGTTATTTGCAAGTAGCCCCTCAAACACTCAACAAAGCACATCAAAACCCTAATCACCACTAAAGGTGATTAGCAAGCACAAAAGAATCAAGATCAAGCTAAAAAAACAGGATAAACCCTAAACACAGGTCAGGGTCCTTACAGTAATGGTCCCAAGAGCCTTCCCAGTCAAGCACACAAGCTCGTAGAAGATCCTCTAGAATTTGCACTGTTCGTTCTGACTGTCCATCTGTCTGCGGATGATAAGCTGTATTGAAGTTCAACTTGGTGCCCAGTTCTTCTTGAACCTGTTTCCATAGCTTTGAAGTGAAATTTGGGTCCCGGTCTGAGACAATGGATGCTAGAACTCCATGCAGACGTACAATCTCCCGTATGTAGAGGTCGGCCAGCTCAGACGCTTTCGCAATGGTTTTCACAAGGGAGGAAATGAGCTAATTTGGTGTGACGATCCACTATGACCCATGCAGCGTCGTATCCTTTCCTGGTCCTGGGTAATCCTACCACAAAGTCCATGGTGATGTGTTCCCATTTCCATTCTGGGATCTCGAGGGGTTGCAGTAGACCACCTGGTCTTTGATGCTCAACCATAATTCTCTGGAATGCCAGACATCTAGACATGAAATCGACGATATCACGCTTCATGCCTCTCCACCAGAACTGACGTTGTAGGTCCTTGTACATCTTCGTTGTGCTGGGATGAATGGTGTACTTGGACCCGTGTGCCTAAGAAAGAATCTTCGTCTTTTCAGCTGACTGTTCAAGAACCCATATACGGTTCTTGTATCAAAGACGACCATCAAGACCACCGACAGATGTGATTGAGGCTTAGCCAGGAGAGAGGAGAGTTTTGCAAGCTCGGGACTAGCTTTTTGTGCCTCCATAAGTTCAGAATGCAGGTAGGATGTGATAGAGATGTTATTGACATGCATACGATCAACTAGGAATTGTGGTCTCCAGCTTGCTAGGTCCTCCATGTTCCTCCATTCGGGTACAGATAGAGATGTACCCATAACTCTTTTCCTGCTAAGAGCATCTACAACTACAGATTTTGAGAGCATGGATGATAGATGCCAATTCCAAATCATGCATAGGATAATTCAACTCATTGGGTTTCAGCTGTCTAGAAGAGAAGGCCACTACTTTCCCGTTTTGCTGTAGGACACACCCTAGTCCATGTCGGGAAGCATCGGTGAATATAACAAATCCTTCATTGCAAGATGGTAGTACAAGGATAGGTGTTGACGTCAACTTATTCTTGAGATCTTGGAAGGTAGACTCACAAGCAGCTGACCAGATGAAATGCTCATCCTTTCGAGTCAGCTTGGTCAGAGGAAGTGCGACTTTGGAAAAGTTTGGGATGAAACGGCAATAATATCCAGCCAGACCCAAGAAACTCCGAATTTCAAAAGGATTCTGGGGAGGTTGCCAATCAAGTACAACTGAGACTTTGGAAGGATCGATAGATATATTTCCCCCAGAGATAACATGACCAAGAAACATGACTTTATCAATCTAGAATTCACATTTAGAAAGCTTGCCATAAAATTTCTGGGCTCGAAGAATCTCAAGGACAGACTTCAAATGCTCTCGATGTTTCTCCATAGAATCAGAATAGATCAGAATATCATCAATGAAGACGACCACAAACTCATCAAGATAAGGTTGGAAGACTTTGTTCATTAAGTTCATGAATACGCCAGGTGTGTTTGTCAACCCGAACGACATCACCAGAAATTCATAGTGCCCGTAACGAGTTCAAAAAGCAGTCTTAGATATATCTGAATCCTTGACCTTAAGTTGATGGTAGACAGAACAAAGATCAATTTTGGAGAAGACTTTAGCAGTACGAAGTTGATCAAACAGGTCATCAATACGAGGGAGAGGATACTTGTTTTTAATGGTAGCTTGGTTCAACATGTGATAGTCAATACACATTTGCATTGAACCATCCTTCTTTTTAACAAAAAGGACAGGTGCACCCCAAGGGGAAATGCTAGGGAAGATAAAACCCTTATCAAGAAGTTCTTGTAATTGTTTTTTTTAACTCCATAAGCTTAGTAGGTGCCATCCTATACGGTGCCCTAGAAATCGGAGTGGTTCCAGGAAGGAGGTCTATGGAGAACTCAATGTCTCTATTTGGAGGCAGCCCAAGAAGCTCCTCCGGAAATACATCTAGGAAATCACGTACCACCTCCAGTCTTTCTATAGGCCCGTTGTTAGGACTAGTCTCTGAGACAAATGCGAGGAAGACTTTACATCCTTTAGATATGAGCTTTTTAGCTTTAAGAGAGGAAATTATTACATTATTATAGAATCTGCTTCCCCGAGGGATCACCACAGGAGAGGAATGAGGCTGAGAGAGAACTACCATCTTATTTCTACAATCAATGTGAGCATGATATGTGTATAGCCAGTCCATGCCAAGAATAATATCAAAGTCTTCCATGGTTAAGAGAATGAATTCAAAGTGCATGTCATGATTTTCGAATTTTAGAGGGAGGACATCAGTTTTCTGTAATGTAGTGAATATTTTTCCACTAGGGGTTGACACATCCAGAATATAACCCAAGTCTTTTATATGTAAGTGCAACATTGAGGCTAGATTTCGAGAAATGAAAGTATTTGTGGATCCCGAGTCAAACAAAGCTTTAACAGAATGTCCATTTAAGAAAACAATGCCTAAACAGGATAATTATATTTTAAATAATTGAAGGCATTGAATAAGATATTAGATATATGAAAAAGATTTAAGGTTACCTTCGACAAGCTGGTTTGGATTTGCCCTAGCCTCTTCTGCTATTACTGTGAACACCCTAGAATTGCGGTGTCCCTGAGGGGGTGGAGCACCCGCTGGAGGTTTGCCAAGGATAGATGCATTGGGGCACTTGGCAAGGAAATGTCCCTCCTTCTTGCAGTTGTAGCAGACCGGCTTGGTGTAGCGACAATGCCCATCATGTCCTCGTCGACAATTCTTACATTTATTGCGATAATCCATCAGTTTTCTATTCTTCTTTCCTTTCTACCCTGAACCTCCTCCTTTTCCTAATCCTTTATTATGACCGGGGTGGAACTTTTTGAACTTCTCTTCCTCAACGGTGATCAACCCTAAATATCCCATACTAGAAGGCTTCTGCAAACCCTGCTCCCTTTCCTATTTAAGGGCCAGTCTAGGGCTTCATCTATACTTATGGGATGGGAAGCTATAACTAGGGTTTTCAGATGGGCAGCAAGGCAGTCTACATAATGCTCAGTGAGGCGGTCCTTAGTTTGGATAGGGGCATATCATTCCAGAAGCCTAAACTTCTGGGTATAATAGACCACTAAGAGATTGCCCTGCCTAAGCTCTATGTACATCTTCTCTTTCCTCTTCCTCTCAGCTATGGGCATGAAACGGTCAGTGAAGAGAGTCTTGAAGGCTTCTCACCCCAAGTTGTCTACTTCCTCTCCCCAGTTCCCACCATAGTTCTCCGACTAGATCTTTGCCCCTCCCTTAAGCAGATGGGTGTCGAATTTAACCTTTTTTTCTTTGGGTACTTCTAGGGTACGGAAGGCATTCTCTACGGAAAGGACCCAGGCCTTAGCCTTGTCCATGACTTCGGGTTGGTCTTCTCCCCAGAAGCTGTCAGGGTTGAGCTTAATGAAGTCTATCACCGTCACTTCCTTTTCCCTAGAGGAGCTAGGTTCAGGGATTCCTTTAGTGGCGAGGGTTTCCATAAAGTCTAGAAGGATTTTCTTCTATTCCTCCCACCTTTCCTTGGTCACGGCATCAGGATTAGGTACTTCAGAGGTTTCAGGCTCTTTTCTCTTTTTAGAGGACGATTCCTCCGAGGCCTTTGAGTTGCGAGTTTTAGGAGGCAACCTGTAATTAATTTGAACATATTAGATTTATTACTTCAACAATTATTCTCATCATTATCATTATTATCACCACATGATATTTCATTATTCTCCTTTATCAATTATTAATGTTCTTAATGTTATGATTTATGGAGGATATCCTAAAATCCTTATCAGTTGATCCTTAGGACTTTCTAAATAGAGAGACTCCTTCCTAACCTTATAACAGAGGTAAGAGGGAAAAATTTATTTTAAAACATGGATGAGAGGGTAAATTTTCCTATAGAAGGGATGAGAGGGAAAATCTATAGATGAGAAGGTTCCTAAATTAAGGTACGCCCAAGAATAGGGGACACTTAGGGTATCGGCCAGGTAGACTTATACTACCATAAAGGTAGCCTCGTGATTGCCAAGCTAAGTGGCTCGAAGACTTTAGTTAGACCCATGGCGGATGCTATCCTAGACACCTCCACCCTTCACATCCATAACACAAGGACTACCCTAGACTCAAAATAGGGTGAATGACGTTCATGTGACTTGATGTGTGAACATTGGCTCTAATACCAACTGTGACGACCCCAATTTCTATATACTTTCTATAGTGACATTCATAGATATGCGTGCACTCATATCTATAGATGTCAAAAGGGAAAATATAAGAGATTAAGGTAATCAACTAAAATTAGAGATTGAGCCCAAATCAAAGTCCACATCATCTCATAAATCCACACCAACATTCATTCATAAGGATAAAATAAAGTCATTACATAAAGAGAGAAAATATTGTTCTAGAGAAAGATAACTTTATTACATAGGATCTCAGTCATCCTCAACATCAACTAGGAAAATAAACTAACATCCAACAAGAGTTCAAAAGTGAAATGACCATTTCATGATGAGAAAAGTTTGTTTCATGATGTGAACAAATCGGTAAAACCTAAGATAACCCTAGACAATTAATTATAATGAGGAAGAAATGACAAGATAAGCAATGAAATGAGAAAGATACGCTAAGGCAAGAAAATCAAGAGTAACACTACACTAAGATAGAAATTAAGACTAAAGGACAACTAAAGACCTAAATTGGAAACAACAAGGAAATGAATCTAACTAAGCAAGTAAAGAGCTAAATTAAGATAACACTATCTAAGCAAAAAGACAATTAGGGTTTTAATGCAATTAAGGGAAGTGTGGGATGTTTGGGGGAATGCACTTGTCAATTGGGTTGAGAGTGTTAATATATAAGCATTACTCTTTCATTTAGCTTACCAAACCAAACAACAATTTAGATGCAAATGAATTGCCCCTAAACTACTAATTGGCCATGTATAGGGTAAGTGTGTATTGGGGGACTAGTCCCTATCACATCTTACCCACTTTAAGAGACTCACTTGGATTAAGGTTTAGGTAAAATTCAATTAGGATATAATTGAGCCTAGGTTTCTCGGATAGGAATGCTAAGGGTAATTAGGGGCTGAGAGTAGTCATGGGAGGTGGAGCTGGGGTTTTAGACCTCACATCACCCACATTCTAGCCTTGAGAAGGATCCTAGGTTATTACATTGAATGCTTTGATACTAAATATTTAGATCTCTCACCTAGCTATAGGAGAATTGGTTAACATTTAGGAAGGTTAATAGATAACTAGGGATCCACTAATTGGACCTAGAAGCAATTCCCAAAACGAGCCACATATAAGAAATTTTCTTAGAATCTAGGTGATTTGAAGCACAAACCACAAAACAACTTATGGGAAATTAGATAAAAATAGAACATAATCATTAGAAAATGAAATTACAATGTTTACATATTACTTTCCCCCAACATGGTATGTAAGTAACATTTGACCCTAAACAACCCACCTAGGGGCTAACCACTCATAGAATAAGAAAATACAAAAAGAGAGGAGACAGAGGTAGAAGTAGCCTTGGAGCTCGGTGTATATGAAGCATTCCTCCTATCCAACAGCTGCAAGGGTGTGTTCCTCCCTCCTCCAAGGTGGAATGGCATGGAAAGGTAGTGGAAAGTGGTAGGAACACTAGAAAACTAGGGTTTTGGTGGTGAAAATGGTGAGATGGATGGAAATGAGGTGGCATGGTTAAGGAATGGCTAAGGGACAAAATTAGGGAGCTAAAAGGTGGTATAAGGTAGCTAACCTTGTGGTCCAACCACCACCCAAGTATATATAGGTGGTGGGGAAGCATTAGGTAAAGTGGGGGTAAAATATAAAATGCAGTGTAGAAAAGTTTAGGGTTTGAGTGGTAACAAGGCCATGTTGGACAACATGAGCATGTTGGGAAGGGAGTAACATGACATGGTGGTGTGTAACATATGAGGTGAAAAATGGTGGAAAGTTAGAGTGGAATTTTGGGTTTTGAATGGCCGATACCATGGTCATCGTGAGCAACACAGCCATGGTGGGTCAATAGTTGCACGGTCGTGTTGGCCCACTCACCCATTCTAGATTGTGGTTGAGTTGGTAGTTCTGCAGAGCATGCCCATTCCGAGTCTGGCCACCACAGTCGTTCTAGATGAAATGTTCGTGTTGTTGTCTTCAAAGAACGGCCGTGTAGGTTAGCATGGTCGTGGTGCTAAGATTTTCTTCAACTGTTGAATTGATGTTCTCTCTGTGATTTTTAACTAGATCAACACAATTGTTCCTTGACACCATGACCGTGTTGGGGGTGTTCACTTGCACTATTAGATTCAACTTTGGATTTCAATGGCCATTTTTGCTTCACTTGAGTCTTGTCCACTAGGGTAGGGTGGGGAAGCTCTTGGACCTTCCTTGGACCCCTCCAGTGGTGGAGGAACCCTAGGATCACCCTCCTTCTCGCCCATCCATCTAAGTGTGGTCCAAGTGCCTCAAAAATATGCAAAGAATGTTCATAAGTGCATTTGATGATAAAACACATATTGAAGGAAATAATATGTAATCTAACAATTATATATGGGATTGAAGTGCAATAAGACACAAGATGAAGCCCTAAAATAACACTGCATCATTTAGAATTTTATGACATCCCCCTTGATTGAAATGCTTCCGGTAAGTGATATATATATACACACAGATATATATATATATATATATATATATATATATATATATATACATATAGGCCATTCATTCGCTACCCGTAAGGGTAACTAACCTTAGTTACCCCTGCATCTATTTTGTAATAGGAAGATACATATTTGTAATAGTAGTTTACGTTGTAATACAAAACGAGTGTTTGTATTACAAATTTGGTCATCTCATTACAAACGATGTCTGGTTCATTACAGATAGGTACCTTTCTATTAAAAAATAGATCCACAAGTAACTAAAGTTAGTTACCTGCATGGGTAGTGAATATATACCCATATATATTATATAGTGAATATATACCCATATATATGTTTATATATGTATATATATATGTTATATTCCTAAACCAGGGCTTTATTTATTGATCTCATTGCCTAGGATAGGAAGAAAGCAAGGATATTGTCACCTGGACATTACAATTTAGCCAGGCTGGCTGTAGAGAGGTAGAAAATGCATGTCTAGATCATAATACATTTTTTGCTATGCCATATGCGATGGCATTATTGTTTCTAGGGATATAGTAGAGCATGCCAATATTGTTTTTTCTGAGATCTCAATATCTCCTAAGTAGGGGCTTGAATCTGCCATTTCCCTCAGCTCGTCCTATTAAACATACCACTGCTTGCTTGGAGTCAGACATAATGATGTAGTCAGACAGGTCCTTCACCGCGCACATAAGCACAGCTTGGATGATCACAAGGATCTCGGCTTCCAAAATGGAATAGGTTGAGGTAGGAAGACCTGCAAAGATGGTGTTATTCCCTGTGTTGTCACAAATGACAATGCCCAGGCCTGCGTGTCTAGTGTGCATCTGATAGGCGACGTCCACCATAGCAAGGTGTCTGTGCAGAGGAATAGTAAAGCTTTGTGACTGACGTGGTGGGTATGACATGGTCCAGGCTTTGTGGATTGATTGGGACTGATAAAATGATATATGACCTCCTATATGGCTCCTTGGATGATAGTCACTCCCATATAAGCTCTACAACTCAAAACAACTCATTTTAGGGTTTCAACTATACAACTCATCTTGGTCTTTTCATCACCAAGAATACCATCACTCAAATATGATTCAAACATGGTTCCTATTTCTCTCTCTATCCTCTAGATGATTATAAGAGAGAGTTGGGACACTATAGAGGTGGTGATTATCATATCAACCCTACATTTTGGGTAAATTGCAAATTGCACCAAAACTAGTACACAAGGCACAGGCATTATTCAAACAAGCTCCAACTTGGAACTTAGGCTTTCCACAAGCCACCCCTTAGCATCATTCTCTCTCTTATGATGCTAAAGCACTTGAAACATGTTCAAAATGTGACATATCACAATATAACCCCTCATTTTGGGTAAATTACAAATTACAACCAAACTATCACATAATGCACAAACAGTTTGCAAATAAGCTCAAACTTGAAAGTTAAACTCTCCTTGAGTCATAATTACTTTTAAAAAGATTAAACACGTTTATGAATACTTACTTAAGCAAAAATTCTAGGTTTATGGCATAACCCAGGTCAGGGATGTTATAATTATCAAACCCTAATAGGGATTTCATCCCCGAAATCTCAAGAGAAAAGAGAAGGGTACTTCCTGCTCATTTCTTCCTCCAGATCCCATGTGTCTTCTTCAATACCTCGGTGATGCCAGAGAACTTTCATAAGAACTACGTCTTTATTTTTCAACTTCTTGATTCTTCTATCAAGAATCATCATTGGACCTTCCACATAGGATATAACTTCATTCAATTCTACCTTTATAGGTTGCAACACCAACTATGTATCAGGATGACACTTTCTCAGCATAGATATATGAAACACTAGATGTAGTCTATGTAGCTCAGGTGGCAACTCCAACCTATTGGCTACTTTTCCAATCCATGCTATCACTAGGTAAGGTCCCATAAATCTAGGAGCTAACTTACCCTTCTTCCCAAATCTGAGAACACCTTTCCAAGGAGAGACCTTGAGATACACTCTGTCTCCAACTTGGAATTCTAAAGGTCTACGACATTTATCGGCATATGACTTCTATCTATCCTGTGCAACCTTCAATTGTTGTTGTATTACTTTAATCTTTTCAGTTGTCTATTGTACTAATTCAAGACCCAAAAGTTGGTATTCTCCTATCTCATACCAGTACAATGGAGATCTACAACATCTACCATATAATGCTTCATATGGTGCCATATCAATACTAGTATGATAACTATTGTTGTAGGCAAACTCTATTAAGCTCAAGTGTAAGTCCTAACTTCCTACAAACTGAACAACACATGCCCTAAGAAAGTCCTCCAAAGTTTGTATAGTCCTTTTAGATTATCCATCTATCTGAGGGTGAAAAGTTGTACTAAACTTTAACTACGTACCCAAGGCTTTATGTAGTCATTCCCAAAAATGACTTGTAAACTAGGGACCTCTATCAGACACAATTGTAGCTGGAAATCTGTTTAACCTCACTATCTCATCTATGTATATATGTGCAAGTTTTTTAGCATTATAGGTTGTTTTAACATGAAGCAAATGTGCTGACTTAGTCAACCTATCAACTATCACCCAAATGGAATCATGACTTTTGGCTATTTTGGGTAGACCAACCACAAAGTCAATTGTCATGTGATCCCATTTCCACTGTGGTATATGTAAGGGTTGCAATGTTCCTACAGGCTTCCGGTATTCTTCTTTAACTTGCTGAAACACTGGACACCACATTACATCCTTCTTCAACCTAGGACACCAATACATATCTTTTAAGTTATGATACATTTTAGTACTCCCTGGATGCATTGCATACATGGATGAATGAGATTCCTCCATAACTATCTTTTTTAAGTCATTAGCATCAGGTACTACCATCCTATCATGGTAATAGACTACCTCATGCTCTGAATCATGGAAACCGACTCATTTCTCACTACCATACTCTAACCTGATCTGCAGAATCACAATATCAACCTATTATGCATCTTTAATCTGTTGTCTCATAGTAGGTTTCACATTCATCTCGACCAGCAATCCGGCTAACAAAGATACTTTTAACTGTACATTTATTTGTCTCAAAGAGAGAAACATGTCCCATTAAAAGCACATTAAAGAATTCAATTGTGCTTTATCTATGGTTAAAGATGAAGATTTTCTACTTAGTGCATCTGCCACTACGTTAGCTTTTCTTGGATGATAATCAATTGTACAATCGTAGTCCTTTATTAATTCCATCTAGTGGTGTTGTCTCATATTCAACTCTTGTTGTGAGAATTTAAGTTTTTATGGTCTATGAAGATCTGACATGTTTCTCCATAAATATAATGCCTCCAAATCTTCAATGCGTGGACCACTACAACTAATTCT
The DNA here is from genome assembly GCA_963693085.1 of Alisma plantago-aquatica. Classification (NCBI taxonomy): domain Eukaryota; kingdom Viridiplantae; phylum Streptophyta; class Magnoliopsida; order Alismatales; family Alismataceae; genus Alisma; species Alisma plantago-aquatica. The sequence continues at coordinate 530,791,974 of OY856410.1, forward strand.
AGATCATACATCAGATAATTCTCCTCGTGTTTCTTAAGTTGTTGGGAAGCAAAAGAAATTACATGATCACTCTACATCAGTACACATCCTAGACCATTCTTAGAGGCATCACAAAAAACAATGTATCCCTTTCCCTACTCAGGTAAAACCAACACAGGTGCACTAGCCAACCTTTCTTTCAACAACTACAAAGAACGTTGACACTTGTCATTCCATCCAAAAGAAACCTCCTTCCTGGTCAGCCTAGTTAGGGGTAATGTTACAAAATTGAAGTCTTTAATAAACCTTCTGTAGTAACCTACCAGACCTAAGAAACTGTGAATCTCAGTTGGCATCTTGGGCTGTTCCCACTATACAACAGACTCCACTTTCTTAGGATCAACACAAATACCTGAAGCAGATATAACGTGTCCTAGTAAAGACACTTCTGAAAACCAAAATTCACACTTGCTAAACTTAGCATAGAGCTTGTACTATCTTAGTAAAGTCAAGGCTTGATGAAGGTGTTGTTCATGTTATTGACCATCTCTACTATATATCAAGATGTTGTCTATGAAGACCACTATGAACTGATCAAGGAATGGCTAGAAGATTTTATTCATCAGCTCCATGAATGTAGCTGGTGCATTAGTTAGTCCAAACAACATAACTACAAACTCATAATGACCATACCTTGTCCTAAAGGCTGACTTAGGTATGTCATCCTCCTTGATACATAACTGATGATATCCTGACCTTAGATCTATCTTAGAGAACACTATTGCATCACCCAACTTGTCAAATAGATCATCTATCCTTAGCAGAGGATATTTGTTCTTTATAGTCACCTTGTTAAGATGTCTATATCCTATGCATAATCTCATAGACCCATCCTTCTTTTTAACAAAAAGAACTCGAGCACCCCATGGGGAAATACTCGGTTGAATGAAACCTTTCTCAAGCAACTCTTATAATTGTTTCTTGAGTTCTTCCATCTTAGCAGGGGGCATCCTATAAGGTGTTTGGGCTATGGGTTGTTTACCCAAAATTAGATTAATCTCGAAATCAATCTCTCGAGGTGGAGGAATATTTGGAAATTCTTTAGGAAACACATCCTTGAATTCCCTGACAATAGGAACTTCAGAATAACTAGGACTCTCTGCTTTGGTGTCTACCACATGTGCCAAGAATGCTTCACATCCTTGTCACATCAATCTCTCAGCTACCATTGTTGATACTAGACATGTTGGAAGAATCTTTCTATCCCCCTAAAATACCCATGTCTCATCACTGTCTGCAAACATAGCTTACTTGGAACCACAATCCAAGACAACCTTATACTTTTCTAGGGTATCTATCACAAGAATTACATCAAACATGTACATCTCAAGTGGTATAAGATCCACTTGAATGTTGTGTTCTAAAAAGGAAAGAACATAGGGAGAACATACCTCCCACAACACTGCAAATCTTACTAATAGAGTTTCTAATAATAGATCAGCTGCTCTATGACTGATAGTCAGATTGCAGTCATGAATCACTTCTCCAGTGATAAAGGAATGTGTAGTACCCAGATCAATCAAAACAGATACAAAGAAAGATTACAACATAGAAGAATGAAACAATTCCATCTGACTTGTCATGACTCATGGATTGACTACTGCCTCTGGATGATTCATAGCATAGAATCTCACCGTTGCCCGTTGCCGACTCCATGCTCTGTTGTTTGGTGTAGATGAACCTACTTGGGAGTCCTATCCACATCCTCAAGTGTCAGTACTGAATTGTTTCCTGGAGAGGCTTGCTGACTCTGCCTCGGTGGTTGGGTTACCTCCATGTCTCTAACTGGACATTCTCTCATCATATATCATGTCTGTCCACACTTGAAGCAGTTTATGTCCCGCTATGGTCTAGATGGTCCTGTTACTGACATTGATGTTGTACTATGGGCTCCACTTGGCAGAAAACTACAGACTCTACCCTTGCTTGACGTCCATTGCGTCTGTGCATTGAACCTCTGTGGTGCTAATGGTGTAAGAAATCTTGATTTCTTAAAATTTCTAGACCTCTATCCTTGGAACTGGGCAGGTCCTTTCCTATTGTTAGCCTCTCATTTCTCAGTCACATACATCTCTATCCTCCTAATTGACTCCACAAAGGTGGCAAACCTCTCTCTATTCTCTAGAGTAGCTAAAATGTGGTTAAATCAACATTCAAACCCTACTCAAAATGTTGAATCCTCTCCTCCTTTGTAGTAGCCATGTGTGGATAAAACCGAAGAAGCTTCATAAACTTAGCTTCATATTCCCTAATCTTCATCGGTCCTTATTTAATCCGCTCAAATTATGAGATTTTCTCATCCAAATAAGTCTTGGAAAAGTATCTACTAACAAACTCACGTCAGAATTCCGGCCATACGACTTCAACACCAGGTCTTTTCTCTTTTTCAATGGCCCACCTATGGCCAACACTTCATTATAAAGGTACACATCATGCCTAACTTTATCCGTTTCTGGGATGCTAAGGATTCTAAAAGATTTTTCCATCTCAGTGAGCCATAAATCTATGTCTGTTGGGTCAGTTGTATCGACATATTCGGTGGCTGCTACTGGGCATAACTGATCAAAGGTCTTACCAAATCCATGTCCCTCATTGGGAACTAGTTCCCTAGGTACTGGTGCTAGCATCCAATCTTCCATATGCATCATTGTGGTCATGAACTGCCCAAAAAGAGCATGAAAAGCTGGGTTTTCTAGTATGGCTTGATCAAGATGGGGATTCTCAGGCACGGATTCCTCTCTTTCCTGATCCCTTACACCTCTTCCTAGTGCAGCAACACTGCTCTCAACAACATGTTCTTCATGTGCTCCAGCCATCTTTTAGCTTTACTTCTTCTCCCATATGAGAAGAAGTCACTATAAGATAAATTAGCGGATACTAGAAGAGACTCAACAACCTTAATCCTATGTCTCTATAGACTCAGTGAACCTTAGGATCTGATACCAAAACTTGTGATGACCTCTATCAAACTGACAGTCAAATTGTCACAGTAATTACGTAGAATATCCATTAGCAGTGGATTAACAAAAATCATTAAAAATTAAAATCATTTTGCAAAGAGATCCATTTCTAGGAAACTCTTAAAGAAAAAAAACCGAAGCAATATATAATATCATGGTTCAGATTGTACATACATTGTACCATCTCATCTCGAGGATATCATATACCAGTTGCTTTGCCCAAACGTATACATAAGTAACATAAAACCTCGAGGCATACAAGCCAAAATCTCAAATCATTTATAAAACCATTACGTACTAACTCCTAAGGACCTGAGAGTATAGAGATGACATATATGACTTCTATCTACAAGACACGACAGACATCACATTCAACATGATCTGTTACTGCTGTCCCTATTGATGTTGTCCTCCCTCTACAATACAGTCTCTACCTCCTCATCCGCATCCACCTAAAACTTTTTGGGAGCAACGGGGTGAGACAAAAGTCCCAACAAGAGATATAACTCTCTTCCAACAATATTATTATCATAGGTAAATAGTATAAAACTGAGCAGAGTGTCTTTTATATTAATAATAAAGGTTAATCATTGTTTATAAGAAGAACATAGCAATATCATCTTTTAAAGAAATGTAGCTATCTAAGATAAATAAATAAATCATCTATTCAATTTATGAGGAATACAAAGAACACATATAACATCTATCTATTTAAGATGTATAAAAGTAATATAACATCAACCAATATTTCTGTATTCAATCCTTAAGCAGATACACTACATGACTGATTACATATTTTCAATCACACTAATGCCCAGAGGAGATGAGGTATGCTTCTCATGCTCCAACCGACCACCGCTTAGTCAAAATTGGTACCAAACAAGGTCAATGGAAGAGTTGGATACCAAGCCCTCACCCATCTCGGTCAGTATAAGATCACTGGCAGTGACATCATGTCAAACTGTAACTAGCTTGCTGGGGTATAACGCCATCTTTGTTATAGAGCTACAGCCGCAACATGCACTCTCTTTGGGGAGATCACACAGCAACCCCGATACATTTTCATTAAGGCGATCACACAGAAACCCTGGTATTCCTCAGGGAGATCTCACAACAATCCCTATCTGTAAGTGAGGATATGTTCGTCCGTCAATCCCACATATTTAAAAATATGCACTCTGAGTTAAACTCATTTCACCATTCAACAAATCTAGACACTGAATGGATCTATGGTCAAGGCAAATACATGATAAGATTCCACTTGATTAATTAGGTGCATAACAATATCTTTTAGCATCAACCAAGTTACAAGCATGAATTATAACAGATGATACAAAGAAAGGTGCAATACATTTATCAAGTACTTTTATAATCTTTGGAACACATTGAATGCCTAACACTCAAGTTCTCAGTCCCTTATCACAATGATGGGAGTTCTCATCCCTTAACAATATCGTCATCATGATTGCTAGATCTAGGTATTCAAACCCTTAGTTCATCACTGAACATTATCACCTCTTATCAGGAAACTATTACCTCTAGGTCCTCAGATCAGATATACATTATGCTTATTGCACAAGTATTTCACATGGCTCGCTAGGCCCATTTAATCTGTATCATATGAAACATCATATCTCATACCTGACTATGCTCATCATCTCAAGATACCTGCATGGTTTAGTATTTTGTGATAAAACAATATCAAGTACATAACATCACCATGCAATACTAGAGAAATACAACCTTCCCATTATTAGTGTTTGGGTTTCCCTTTCAAGTCGATTAGGGTTCCAAGCCGATTAGGGTTTCAAGCTGATTAGGGTTTCAAGCTGATTACAATTTCAAGTTCATATTATCAAGAATCAAAACCCTAATTCTTAGCTCCACACATATTAAGAGCATACACTGACATCACAAGTATTCAATCATATTTGTTTATTCTCATCATTTATCATTAAATGATTATCACACAAAGTATGAGTTTCTCTCTCATTATCACTAGGATGTTGATTACATCATACTTTATTAACATGGCTCAACCCTTTTCTCAAGGTACTTTGGCCTTCACTTATCAAAAATGCATTAAAAATTTTACATATTAATGTATCATTTGGCATAACACACTTCATGCATTACTCAATCAAGTATATCGGATTGGAGGTACTTACATCCATATTGTCTTTGAGGTGCTTCCACCATATCGTGCAAGAGGTGTATGTTTGCTTACCATATCGGGCAAGGGGTATATGCTTGCTTCCATATTGTCCAAGAGGTGTATGCTTGCTGTCATATCGGTTAAGATGTGTATGCTTAACTTTATATCATCCAAGAGGTGTGATCTTGTCACCATATCATTCAAGATGTGTGTGTTTGACATCATATCGTCCAAGAGGTGTATGTGTGTGTGTCACACCATATCATCCAAGAGGTGTGTGTGTGCTTCAGACCATATCGTCTGAGAGGTGTATATGTGTGTGTCACACCATATCGTCTAAGAGGTGTGTGTGCGCTTCACACCATATCGTCCAAGAGGTGTATGTGTGTGTGTCACACCATATCGTCTAAGAGGTGTGTGTGTGTTTGTGATTCACACCATATCATCTAAGAGGTGTATGTGTGTGTGTCACACCATATTGTCTAAGAGGTGTGTGTGTTCTTCACACCATATCGTCCAAGAGGTGAATGTGTGTGTGTCACACCATATCATCCAAGTGGTGTGTGTGTGCTTCACACCATATCATCCAAGTGGTGTGTGTGTGCTTCACACCATATCATCCAAGAGGTGTATGTGTGTGTGTCACACCATATCGTCCAAGAGGGGGGGTGTGTCACTTATATTGGGTTACTCAAGTTTAGGGTTTTGCATATCGGGTTAGACCCTTATGAAGATACCTCTTCAAACCTTCAAAGTATCAACCTACCATGTGTTGAATGATAGTCTAAACAACTGGTTAGTCCTTTTTAAACCAACCCAAAAGCACAAAATGATAGGGGTGTGGGGTTCCAAGGTATATCGGGTTTCATATCACCATATTGGGTTTCATCACCATATCAGGTTAGATGTGCTTCAACCTGATATCGATTTGTGCCATGATGATGTCATCATCATCAAGCTATAGAATTTAATTCCTTACTATTCTAGTTCATGGAAAATAGTCCTATGCAACTATTAGAACTCATGGATTCATCATTTATTTATGAAAACTCGAAATTGAAAGTAGATCATCAAGTATAGCAAGATTGAAGGTGAATAATAACATGATTAGGTTCAAGTTATATAACCCACCTCAAGAACAACTTCAAAGCTTCCAAAATCCAAAACTTGACGTTCCCAAGGTTGAATATGAACTTATAAAAGATCCAAGACTTGTTAACAACTCCTCTATATGCAAAGAATCCATAGATAAGAACTTGGTGAAAAAGAAAAGAAAGGAAGAATCACAACTCGAGATTCATGTTTCAACCAAGGTTGAAGATGACCATGGCTTCACCTTAAGCTTGAGGCTCGAGCTCCTCCTTGCATCTCAATTACTATGCATGATATCTAAGAGAAAGAGGGTTGTATAATTTGAAAAGTTTCACTAGTAGGTGAAAGGAGTGGTATATATAATTGAGGTTCAGGAGAGAGAGTATATAAGAGGTGTCATCACCTTATACTACAAGGTGACACATGTCCATGCATGGTTGACACATGTACATGCATGCACACATATTTATATTGACATGAAAAACTCTTGAGGATAATCTAATGATAATATTTCGTCCATTAGGTATCTTGTTGAGCAAGATATGTCAACTCAACATCACTTTATTTACAAACTGATACAACTTTTCTAAGGAAAGTTGTAAATCGATAACCATCACCTTCTTGAGGTGCTTAACCATTCATGGACTTTTCCAAGAGTTTTCAAAACTATATAGGACCTCCTCTATGGCTCATTTGTTGATAGGCACTCCCATATAAACTCTACAACTCAAAACAACTCATTTTAGGGTTTCAACTATACAACACTTCTTGGTCTTTTCATCACCAAGAATACCATCACTCAAATATGATTCAAACATGGTTCCTATTTCTTTATCCATACTCTATATGATGCTAAGAGAGAGTATGGAAACTCTAGAGGTGGTAATTTACATATCAACCCTACACTTTGGGTTAATTGTAAATTGCACCAAAACTGGTACACAAGGCACAAGCATTATTCAAACAAGCTCCAACTAACTTAGTCTTTCCACAAGCCACCCCTTCACATCATTCTTTATATTATGATGTTAAAACACTTGAATCATGTTTAAAATGTGACATATTGCAATATAACCCCTCATTTTGGGTAAATTGCAAATTACACCCAAACTATCATATAATGCACAAACATTTTGCAAATAAGCTCAAACTTGAAAATTAAACTCTCCTTGAGACTTAATTACTTTTCAAAAGAATAAAACAAGTTTATGAATAACTTACTTAAGCAAATTTTTTAGGTTTATGGCATAACCTAGTCTAGGGATGCTACAATATCTCTAGGATGTTCTAGAAAATCCAAAAACGTACATGCACAAGTAATTTTTCCACACTGGGACACTTGACGGAATCGTACATTCAACCAGGGTACCATATGGTAAAATTCTATATTTTTCCAGTGGTTGGCCTAGTGGAATGTAGCTTTCTGCTAGATTTCTTCTAGAATCTTTTTTCTAAAATCTTGGACAACTGAATCCTAATTTAAGACTATAAATACCTCCTCCCATATCTACCATCTGTCCTTGCACCTTTCGACTCTCCAAAAGTCATAGAGAAAACTATGATTCTCTTTTATTTTGAGTTGCCCATATGAGTAGAAGATCCTTTTTCTAGAACAACAAACTCTCCTACTTCCAAAGGCTATTGAGATGGTAAGGCTGCCACATGGTCTGTTATCTTAAAATGTTGTCATATTTAATTTCTATCATCTTTAATTATTATCATACATACTTGTTAGAACTATCTTGTTTCAACTACCTATCTCTCCAAACTATTGTTCTAACTTCTTGCCCAAACTACTTATCTATCTAAATTACTTGTTCTATGATTGCTAATTTAATAGCAACTACCTTGATCAAGAAAACTAGAAATTGCTTTGCTTATCTAGTACATGCTCAATCATTATTGCACATTTAGATTAATTGTCATGTAATCTAGTTTTTCCCTAGATGTATTGATTTGTTTTCGAAAGTACTTCTTTCTCAAAAATATATATCCCTTTATTGTCTCTCTCGATTTCCCTCCGTTTAGCCCAATTTCTCTAGATGGATCTCCAGCGTGGGAGAACATAAGGTGATTGGGATCTCATAATAAAAGAATTAGAGAAGAGATTTTTCCCACACAAAATTCAAGATATTATTGAACAATCTTATGGCATACCCTACACAAATAGGCTTCCAAGATTCCATCAGATCATCTTATCATAATTTCACACCCCATCATTAGGAACTAAAATGTGACCCGGTAGAAAATGGTCTGTTTGTCTACTCCTTCCCCACAATGTCATGAACCATGATCTGAAAATTGGTCCATCACACCTATCTGCATTTTCAGATTTGGCGGTCTTAGACTAATACCTAAAACTAGACCACACCTATATTCATCTCCATACCTTTACAGTCATGGATTCATGCCTTAAATTGGATCCATTGGGCATGTCTTAATACCCAAAAAGGGACCTCTCCTTTTAATACTTCTTGTTTTTCCCGCCTTTCCCTAGTGGGGATATGGTTTGAAAAAAATAGCTAAACAAATTGATTAAGAACTAGGGCGGCATAGTGATGTTTTGAAGTCAATAAAAACCTAGAACTAGAGAGATATAATAAAATTGACTAAGGACTATAGTGTCATAGGGGCATTTTAAATATGGAAAAAGGGAACTCCTTTGATGGCTTGATGACACTCTAGTAGAAGGAAGCCAACTAGATACAGTTACTAGCTTAGAGTGGGTTACCTTAATCGTGGATAGTGACATGATTCCCAAACTTGCCCTCTTTTTAAGTAATTTCTCATGAACACTTCTTTGTGGAGAAAGATATCTCATACATGTGAAGAGAAAATGGATACCTACCCACAGTCATTGGTCCTAAATGACTCACCTTGTCATTGAATGCTATCTTCACTTCACCACCCTTTACCAGTGACCAACACATCCCACATCATCATGAGATACTAGGTACATCATGTCGAAGTTGTAAGAATCCTTCTATAATATCCAAGCTAGGGTCAAGAACTGCTCATCCACCATATATCCCTAAAGCTCTTTTGCATGAGTCATCCCTTTGAGAGTTTACCAAAAATAGAGGATTATACTTTTTGACTATCCTATATATTGCACAAATCATTTTACTTTTTCGCATCTTAAATGCGTGTAGAAGATTTTAGCATGATGCACAATATATTTGTATGTTCCAAACCAAATCTCATATTTGAACCGTGTTTATTAGTGTATATATTTTCCTGACTTTATTTGTCTTATTTTTTCTCTTATTATTCTTTTATGGGTCTTTGTTTATTAGTCCATTAGTCTTTTTCCTTATTCTAGAATAATATTGTTCTAGAATATTCCTACTCTCAAAATTCCTATATATGATAATCTCTTGTACTTATTTGGATCAACTAATACAAACCGATTTCATATTTTAGATGGTATTAGAGCATGATCCATCTTATACCCCTACCATGTCAACCTAACCCATGCCACCCTAAACCCAAGACGTCACCTTTCCCTTCTCCCTCGCTTCTTCTTCCTTCCATCTTCACCATCACGCTGTCAACCGCATGCACTAGCACCTCCATCCCCTGATCCAGTCCAACCAGAGTCATCCAACAACAGCACGATCCTTGCTCACACACATGCAGCCTGCCGCTACAACATCTGCTGCTCACACCTCACCTCCTCATGCCAACCGGCATCTCCAGCCCACAGCAGCACTCCCGTCTTCACCCTTCCCGACTCCACTTCGTCATCTGATCCACCACCCAACTCCACCCCGTCATCACCCTGCCTGATCACGACCTGGTCACCCTTGTCGTCTGTCATCCCACCTGCCGTCATCCACGCCTGCAACCCCCGTCCGCTCACCATCTTCACTTGTCCGTTGATCCACTCGACGCCTTCTTCTCCTTGCACCACAAGACCACGTTCCTTGCCTCCCACCAATCCTCCTTCACCGCCCACCGTTCCGCCACGATCTACCTGCAGCACCGACGTTCAGCCGTCCACCTACAATGCCGATGCAGCATCTGCCCACCATCGCTCCCTGACCGTCCGCCGTCCTCCACCTTCCGCATCACTCGACCACCACCCATCAGCCGCACAGCCGCTCCACCCAATCACATCCGCCACGTTCCTGATCCACCATCCATCACCCCTACACATATCGCTGACCCCACGGCCTAATCGTGCCTTCGTCATCACATGCTGCTAAATTGCCAAGTCCACGACCTGACCCTCACCAGCTGCACGCCAACATCTCCCGCTAACCACCACCAGTCCATCACCGCCCCCGCACCCAGATTCATTGCCACAGCCTATCCACCACCCTATAATCACACAACCGCAGCAACCAACTCTCCCTCCTTCCTTATTTGTTGTCCACTCCTTCTCCACTCTTCTTCAATTCATCATAGCAAGTTGAAGGCTTAACTTGACTTCGTGTTACATCTTCCTACGCCTCATGGTAGGATAAATCTTCCTCCATGTTGGTGTAGGTTCTCAATATATTCCCTATGGTGTCCTCTGATCCTTTACGGAAATCTTCGTGTGATGACTGCCAAGTTGGATGAATCTAACTATCACATCTAGGCAACATCTTTTGTACTTTATGTCAAGGCTCAGGGACGCTATTCTCATCTTTCTACCAAAGGACTAGACATTCCAGATGCTACTGCTAATGGCAAGACTAAACAAGCTTATGACCTGTGGTCTAAGGACGACTCTAGAGTTATGACCTGGATGATCAATAGTAGATTCCAAGATATGCCAAACCCTTATGCACCTGCACACAACCTAGGATATGTGAGACCAACTCTCTCACATATATTCTCATCAACAAAATCCCAAAAAGGTGTTTGACCTTTTCAAACATCTGGCCAAGAAGGAGAACTCTATTACGAATTCTGCTGAAGATTCTTTTAATCAGTGTTGTGCCCTCTAAGATGAGTTTGATGTTTATCAACCTATCTCTTTAGATATTAAGGAAGCCCATCGACAATGGAATAAACTACAATTTCTTTAGTTTCTTGTCGGCTTACCACCCGCTTTGTGGGTGTAGTTGATAAGATTCTCTAATAGGGACATGTTGCCCACCTTACGCGATGTTCTGAAACACGTATAATGCTTTCCTTCTGTCTATCAAACAAAGCCTGATCTCTCAGATAATGATCACTACGAAAAATATGGTCTTTAACTACAAAAAACATTGTAGCGAAATCCCCAAAATTTGTAGCTAAAAGCTTTGACTACATTTATCCTTACATTAAGAATATGAAGCTAATACCCGTGTAGCTAATTGTTTAGGCTACATTTTTCAAAGTTGTAGTTAGTTATTCCTCTGGCTACAAATTCACATGTAACCCTAATTGTAGGTAAAAAATGTCCTTACACATAAACATGTAGTTTCCATTGTAGCTAAATACATGACTACAATTCAATTTGTAGCTATGATATGTAGGGAGAGATGACATTGGTTACAATTTGTATATATAGCTCATGTATAGAAAAAATTAGCATTAATTACACATTTAATTATAGCAAGTGTGTAGTGAAAGACACCATGTACTACATATACATATGTAGTAAGAGACATTATGTATCCAGTCATTCGCTTGTCAATATAGAGGGGTTTTCAAAAAGAAAAAAGATGATGTTAATCAAGATCGAGTTGTGCTTACAATGTCAACAATGATACTTTTATTTATATTTGAAAAATGAGTACACATGGGGAGGACATTAACCTGGCCCCTATTTTACAATATGCACGGAAAAAAAGATACATGTATAGAATATCTTCTTTTGACTACTTCTATCCACTGCAGACTCTATATGCCACATGATCATGTGCATCTTCTTCTATCTTGATTTTTTTAATATTAATTCTGCCACTTATATCGTCAACAAATATGATAACATTGATAAACTCATAAGAAGAGAAAGACTGCTAAGGTATTACTCTTCTTGATTGAAAATAGAGAACTTTTCCATGCTCTGCTTCTGATTGGCCAATGTCTCCTTATGAGTAACCTTCCAGCGAGCATTTTGAGGTGAATCATTGATTTTGAGTCTTGCTCCTTTGCCACATGATCATGTGCATCTTCTTCTATCTTGATTTTTTCAATATTAATTCCGCCACTTATATCGTCAACAAATATGATAACATTGATAAACTCATAAGAAGAGAAAGACTGCTAAGGTATTACTCTTCTTGATTGAAAATAGAGAACTTTTCCATGCTCTGCTTCTGATTGGCCAATGTCTCCTTATGAGTAACCTTCCAGCGAGAATTTTGAGGTGAATCATTGATTTCGAGTCTTGCTCCTTAGTGTTATGGCATGGAATTCACTTGTATCTTGACTAAATTGTGTTGCAAATTCACGAAAAGCTATAGAGCTTTAGCCATAGGGAGTGTTGGGCTACGTTGAAGGTTGGCTAAAGCTGGAACTGGAATGCCATTAGGTAAGTGAACATCAGTAGTGGTAGGTGCAGAAGTAACAACTATTGCTTTGAAAGCTGCAACCAGCGCTGCAATATAAGCCTGAATAGTAACCTGAGACATAGCCCCTCTAGCCTTTCTTACCCATTCATCCTCCAAATTTGAATCTGACTTGTCATCTTTGAAGACATATTCTCTGGCATGTTCTGACTTTGTCCATGAAGCATATCTTTGCATTTGTAATTCAGAAAGATAGTTAATAGAAAAGACATCTGCATATTCTATTATATTTGCAGTGGAAACAAGTCTGAGCTCACCATGGTTCAAATACATGGTTTGAAACCAAAATGTCCAATGAAACTGCTGCCAACTCACAATGACTTTCCATAACAACATAAGTAGCCTTAGCAAACCTAACAATTTGTTAATGAAAAATGGATTTGTTTCTTAACTTGTATCAGAGTTAGGAAACCTAATAATTTTTCAATGGAAATATAAATGCTTCTTCCTGCACCAGTAGCTTACATAGATTGAATATTCATCCAATTTCGTCACTATGGTCAATGATTGCTAGCTAGATATTTGAAGCATTCTCATTTTCTTTATCTCTTGATCATCCACATTCTATAAAATGGTCTAACTGGAAAAAAGACAGAAAGGTGCAACACTTGAGATGGGAAACAATGGATTCACAATATACACGTAGCAACAATTAATTGTGAAGTGATACCTGATGAATATTTTTTTTCCCGACAGTCTATGTCAACCAACATGAGCATGAGTACAAATTCGACATTCCATCACATGTTCTGATTGACTATTGTTGGATCCTATATGGGTGATTAGATGCTCTAGAGGGGGGGTGAATAGAGCTGAATTCACTCAAATAAAATTCATTAGACCTTCAAGATATATGATAAGATAAGGTTGCTAAATAGGTAATTTGAGTGCAACTAAAACATGCATAGCAAGGATGAGAGAGATTGAGCAAACACAAGTAGACAAGCTATTTAGAGTGGTTCCACACTTAAAACTAGAAGTATGTCAGTCCACTTACCTAGAGAGGTCAACCTCTAGGATTTCCTAACCATTATATTCTTATATTCATTCATAAGACTTATAATACATGACCAAACAAAAGACTTACCTATCCAATACAAAGAGTCTTCAACCTTACCGACTTACCCACTTTGCAAGAGTCTTCCACGTTCTTCTAAGGACTTAACTACTCTTGCATAAGTCTTCAGCCTTTAAGGAATTACCCACTCTTCTTGGATCTTCTGCCTTTGACTTCACCTTCATTTGGAGAAGCTTCCACCAATGACTTACCCACTTGAGCAAGGAGTCTTCTGCCTTCACCAAGGGCTTACCCACTCTTGCTCCAAGTCCTCAGCCTTGATCTTCACCAAGGGACACCTTCCCTTGTTCTTCTTCACCTCTCTTAGCTAAGAGAGAGAACCTTCATATTCATGATTGAAATGAGAGATGGGGAGGTGGTGGAAGTGAGAGCCTCACAAGATATACATGTAGAACTAGCTCTCTTATAGTTTTCCTACTCACTCTAATGGATGTAGCAAGTGATTAAGCTTAGAAAAAGAGAGGAGGCTGTAGGAAGCACTCCACTATAGAATATGAACCTTACATAGAGTTTGCATTGAATGCTCAACCTAGGAATGAAGCCCAAGGGGTCCTATTTATAGTTGGGGATGCCTCTTAGCCTTTGGGAACACTTGAGAATGAAAACTAGCCATTTTGTGGCTTGCAACGGATATATTTTCACTTGTTGCAACTCCACAACGGCTAGAAGCACTTTTCTGTACTTTTTCGTACAATGCAATCAGTCGAGTTTGTATAAGGGTAACTCGACCGACAGAGTAAAATACAAAGATGATATTCATACCATCGGTCGAGTTTCTCCTGGGGAAACTCGACCGACCAATGAAAATCGAATTGGTCAATTACTCCATCAGTCGAGTTCTGTGTAGTGTAAACTCGATCGATCAAAAATCATTTTCAAGATCCAATCAGGATCGGCCGAGTTTGCAACTCACAGAACTCGACCGATGAACATCCTTATGTGAATTTTGGAAAATGGCTTTTGAGTGCTTAAATATTCGATCTAAGAGCTCTTGGTTTTTTCTAAGAATAATTACAAGTCATACAATCATTAAAAGTAATTTACAACATGATTCTAATGGATTTACATCATATTACAAAAGCGTGCACTTGTATTGATTTTGACTTGTCTTTTCTCCAATTTGATATGTGCAAATTAGGGCATTTGGAGTGTGTCTATACCTAATGTGAAATCACTCAAGTAGAGACATTAGACACCAATATGTGGAATGGTTAGTCATCATCAAAACAAGGGTTTAGTCAATTTAGATGTGAATCAACATTGACCTAATTGACCTTGAGTCAACATTCTCCCCTTTTTTGAAGATGAAAAACCATTCCATAAATGTATTGAAAGCTTTTAAGTAAAATCATACCTTCAGAGAAACCTAGGGTTTTCAATAGAATTGAGTTCATATGCTCCCCCTCAATTGATGTTATTTCTCCTGCATGGTTAGCTTTCATAACATTTATAGAATACTATGTATTCTACACATATATATCTTGTCCCATTTACCTTCTCCCCTTTACATGGACATACTTCTCCTCTTCATGTAAGACATGCCTTCTTCCTCTTTTAAAAGAAGACATAACTTTCTCCCCCTTTGTCATTTCAAAAAGTGGGGGTATGAAGAAATAGGAAACATCACTTGTTAAAGAGAAAGGAGATAACACAAATATATATAAGGAGAGTAGAAGAGCATAGATAGGGGCTTGTGCAAGCATAGAAAGAAAAGTATGTTAAAGCATATACTTGAACAACCCAAAAATGCAAGATAAGGTGATGTAGAAAAATAATAAATCGCAATTTTGACCCTCAAGATGACAAAATTTTCCCAAAAATTGTCAAGGCTCATGGCGGAGCGATGAACCTTGCTCAAAAGGTCATTTCTGCATTAAAAACACTACTCTTGCAGCAAAAACTAAAGCTCGAGCAAAGTCTGCATAAAATCCAAAATTTCTCCAATTTCTACATATAATGTAGATCTATGTACCCTGCATCACAATGTTATGCAAGCAACTCAAGATAGTAGATATGCAACTAAAGGAACAAGCTTGAGCATGTATGATACAAGATACAAACATAGCATATAGATGAGAAAAGATGCTAATTATAAAAAAGGATAAAACTACATGTATATGAACTACTAGTAGAATCTAGATCATAGCGAAAGATGAACAAGTTAAAGGGAAAGGTATGAGTAGATGTAGAGATATATCCAAACAAAGAGATAAACAATTTTAGAAGCATGATAGGATATAACTCACTAGATATGCATCCTTACCATAAGATGATTACCCCTAAGAACCTCAAGGTTGTATCAAAACAAGATATACACCTAGATAGATGTAGCAAGTTAGAGTACAACGGAAGCAATTTTAGACACAACCAAGAGATCCAAAGAGATCATCATCAAAACC
The DNA here is from genome assembly GCA_963693085.1 of Alisma plantago-aquatica. Lineage (NCBI taxonomy): Eukaryota > Viridiplantae > Streptophyta > Magnoliopsida > Alismatales > Alismataceae > Alisma > Alisma plantago-aquatica. The sequence continues at coordinate 530,808,188 of OY856410.1, forward strand.
TGCAAAACAACTCAAATCAAGTAATTGCAACATATATATATACCAATTTAGAGAAATTAGAGATATAGAGTTGTAAGAAAGATAGGCAATTTAGAACATGGCAATATGCATATATAAAGGTACCAAATGAGAGTGCCAAAGAATAAGACTATTGGTTGAGAAAATCTAGTTGAGAGGGAAATTCTCATTCATTAAGCCAACTGTTTATTCTGTGCACAGTGTTATCGGTCGAGTTCTTTGTATTGACAACTCGAATGATGACAGTTGCTGGCAACACCCATAGGTGCCTATTGTTGGTATGTATGCCCTGAGAGCCAATCATGGGATGATTGGTGGGATACATTAAGATTGATTTGATAAACATCAAAGGCAAGCTTCCAGTTCTTTCTGATTCAGTCATATGAGATAGTGATAGAACAGATTGAATGTCTAGAGAATGACAATACTCAATGACGTATGCCTTCAGGTTCATAACCGGAATGATGAGATCATACAAATGCTAAGAGTTTGTGCATTCTTGTTTTGTCCCTAGTCGGATGTCATTATGGAAGGTAGATAGACATCAATGACACACAAGACTAAATTGTGGTGTTGGTTGATGACAAAATCTCATTAGTCATGATATAGAGATATCAAACCAAACACATAGGTACTTGTTAGAGAACAAGTGTACCGGACAGACCCACCATGAGTTTGACATATGGAACCATGACATGGTAGTCACAGTCAGTACTCACAGTGATGGTGGTGAGTGTGATTCTTTGACCTGAAATCACTACACTCAACACATGACGTTGGGCACACTTTGACATCATCAAACACAGTCTTGAAACATGGGTTGTTATAAAGGTGATGATTGGGTGGCTTTGACACATGGGGCTTTTGAGGGGTGAGTGATAGATATGGGATTTGTCCCTCCTGAGGGAGTTTGATATCCAAGGCCACTTGATGAGTAGGATTGAAATAGGCGTGCGCACACATGTGTGAATCAGTATGTGATATTGATGTCATACATATCTCTTCCAATATACTTTGAGATCAAGAAAGTGAATGAATGTTGACAGGACGATTGTCCCATGCCTCAAGTTCATTCGGGATATCAGTGACAAAGTAATTATACATTCGTTGTAACACCATTCACGTATTGTAGGATTGAAAGTTGTTCTCCAACTTTCTATTTCACTTGGGTAGCACTGATGTGTGACGAGGCACTGCTCTTTTCTTGTGAAGTCATAAGTGTTATGAACTTTCACTGCCAATGTGAAAAGGACCTGCATGGTCACACACATAGGATTTAACCTGGAAGAGGAGGTTTGTCCACAAACAATGTTTAGATTGATTGCTAAAGGACTTTAGTAGTTCAATTAAACAATCAATTGATTGATAGCTCAAAATCATAATGTTCAAGGTGTTGGACACATTGATTTGAGTATCGGATTGATTGAAATCACAATTGACTGATTCTACACAATCTGCACTCCCAACTGATCGGCTCATGTGATGAACCGATCGGCTCAGCTTGGTGAACCGATCGACTCATGTTGTGAGTCGATCGGCTCATGGATAGGGTGAACGATTGCTTCAAGTGTTGAAACGATCAGTTCAACTGTTACAACCAGGCAAGTTGGGAAAGTAGGATTGGTGATAATTTTCCTTGCGTTTCACTTGCCCAATTTGATTGGAACAAGGATTGGTATTCGATACCAATTAGAAACAAAAGATGGAAAGTCAATCGAGAACTGATCAGGACCATGAACCGACCGGCTCATGGGTCCCAACCGATCGGTTGAGGTGTCAACTGACCAGTTCAGGTCCCCAACCGACCGTTTTAGTTGTAAAACGATCGGTTCAGGTTGCGAGTTGGTTGTTTTTTGTGGAAAATATCGAACCCTTCTACTCCTACTTTTAGTCCCGCATTGCCCGGGATGGAGAACCCTATCCCATGACCCTCTTATATATATAGGGGTATTGGGGGCTTCTCAAAGTACAACTCAGTGCAAACCAGTTGCTCTGCAAAGTTTTCGTTCTCTCTGGTTTTGGTAACCGAGAGAGCCCGAGCAAGTGCTACCCGATAAGGGAGGCACAACAAGGGAAAGACAACTGTAGTTGCGACTGGTGGCAGGAGAGTGTGTTGGCGACTAGTACACTGACAGGAGGGTGCGAATCCTTCCAATTCCTTATGGGATAAGGAGATTGGAGTTCCAGGTGGTCCGTGTGGACTACGTCAGAGGCGGGAGGTTTCTTCTGCTCGGAGGACAACTGTCAATCCCGACAGTCTTGGTGAGAGCAGGAGTCGTCAGTCCCGATGCGACCAGGAGCTGCACAGACACCGTCCAAGACCGGAGGTGAAGACCGTGCAAGGCGTGAGATTTGTCGCCGAGCAAGCCTCAGGACAAGGTATGATTCCACAAACCATCCTTTCCTATTGTATAGACGTTGACGTGTCTCCTTGTTCTGGGTTTGGGGAGGAAAATGTTTGTTTCCGCTGCCTTCTGTGCCTCCCCTAAAACCCAACAATGGTATCAGAGCAACATCAACTACTCTGTACTTTAGGAATATCGATATGATCGATTTTGGTTTGTCGCCTTTATTTATTGCATATGATGCGAATAAAATTGGCTTTATGCATGTCCAATCCTAAATCCACAAATCCCAATTTACATATATGATATGTATTATGAATGCACTCGATACGCGTCACCCTTAAATGCGTTTTGTGGTGGATGTATAGCGTGGTTATGGCCAATAAACCCTATCTGTGTATGGTTGTATGTGGTTGCTTGCATCTTGGTCTGCACACTGATCTTCCCTATCTCCTATTCCTGATATAACTTGAAATAATTTGAGATTTCTTTCCTACCTTTGCTCCCCTCGAATGTAAGTCGAGGTTTCTCCTTTTATAATGTAAAATAGGATAAAATTTTATTTCCTATTATGTCAAAGAACGGAGGACATCTGATGACAGCTGAGACGATCAATTCAAGGCGTGAACCGATCGGTTGACGTTTGAGACGATCGGTTCAAGGAATGAGCCGATCAGTTGATGACCGGTTCGAGGAGCGAGACGAGCGGGTGGCGGCCATGAAGAGATGTACGACGACCAGACGAACCAATCGGTTGGAGGAGCCAACTGATCGGATGGTGGCACCAAGCCGACTGGCCTAATGGCGAGCCGATCAGCCATGTGATGACTTGATCAAACCCAGAAAAGCAAAGCATAAAGTTCATCTTGTACAGGTTGCATGTGATGTAGACCTAGATGACCGTGATTCCTCTTGGCTCGAGGAATCACATTAGGATGACCATAATCACCGCTTTTATCGTTTTACATGTTTTTTGTGGGATATAGCATGTATATGATACATACTATGTATTGTGGTGATTGGATATGTATATGTATATAAAAACCAAATACCTCATTAAATATTAAGTTTTAGATGCCTTCCAAATGTGACACACGTGAAAAGCTTGATGGACCAAGTGTGGGCACGCCCTATCGTGGTGCACCATCTATCTCGTGGAAGCGTGAAGGATGAATGTGTGGGTCTGCCCTAGCAGGGTGCATATTCATCGTGTTTGCTTTGGGTCAGACTTAACAAGGTGATCAAGATAGGATCTAGCACCTTGAGGCATGGAGATGATCATGGCAAGGAGTTGCATATGACATCTTATCAAGAGTTGCATATGATGCAATTGGCAAGCGTTGCCTACCTGAGAGATCTAAGTTGTGGGTGACAGCCCTAGCTGGTTCATGACTTAGAGGATTTCAGGATCTTGCCCACTAGAAGGTTGTACGCTGCAATCTTCTGAATTGATGGTGAGGGCTATCAATTTGAATTGAAATAGTGGGAGCGATAATTAATTAAAGGCCTAATTATATCGTCAACTTTTCAAATCAATCAAATAAGTCAAAAATGAGTTTTTTGGACTAAAATTGCATATTTTCCTTTTGTAGTACAAATGGAAACAAACAACAATCACTTTTCTTTGTGATCGGTCCTTGAAAAGGATAAGCTAAATGGGACAAACTTGCATGACTGGTATAGGACATTGAGAATTGTTCTCACTCAAGAGCGAAAGCTCTATGTCCTGGATACTCCAATTCCAGAGGAACCTGCTCCTAATGCACCAAAGGCAGAAAGGGATGCTTACAAGAAGCATTCTAATGATGCCATTGATGCAAAGTGCTTGATGTTGTGCTCTATGAACCACGAGTTGCAGAGACAACATGAGAACATGGGTGTCATTGAGATGATTCAGCATCTCAGGAACATGTATGAAGATCAAGCATGACAAGAGAGATATAATGTCTCAAGGGCACTGTTCAAGTGCGTCATGACAGAGGGAGATCCAGTTGGTCCTCACACACTCAAGATGATTGGGTATGCGGAGAACCTGACAAGACTGGGATTTCCACTGAGCCAAGAGTTGGCTACTGACGTGATACTGCAATCGTTGCCAGAATCCTACAGTCAGTTTGTGATGAACTACAACATGAACAACATTGATAGGCCACTTTCAGAGTTGTTAGGCATGTTGAGGACATCCGAGATACAGATAAAGAAGGACAAGCCTAAGTCTATGATGGTGATCACGAGCAAGAAAGGCAAGTTCAAGCACAAGGGAAAGGGCAAAGCTAAGAAAGGTTCTGATGCTAGCCAGGAGCCCAAGTCATCTTCAGCTCTCAAGGCCAAGGGAGGTGTGACCAAGAAAGGCAATAGCCACCATTGTCAAAAGCCAGGACATTGGAAAAGGAATTGTCCTCTCTATCTAGAAGAATAAAAGAAGAAGGAGGCGACTGATGTTCCACTTAAAGGTGTCATGAAAGTAAACTTGTAACACTTTTTGAGGTATATGATACCAAAATGTAAAGTGTAAAACACTCATAATTAGGGCAAGTGTTGCCTCCAAAGATAGGAGTACTTTAGTTTATTTCCAGCCTATAAGGCATGTAATACAGTTATGAACTACTATTTCATATTTGCCAATAGATAGAAACACTTTATTTTACATATTGTATGACAATGATGGCAATCAATAAAGTTGATTTTTCAATCTTTTAAAGATATGATCTTTGTGGCAATGCCTTGTTTATCTTATGGTATTTGATATGCATAAGATAAAATGATACCTAAAAGTTATAGATAACTCAAACAATGAAATTAGCATCAATCATGAGAAATTCATTTCTTGTTTCCATGTGATGGATAAATCTAGACTCTTTTGGTTAGAGAACCAATAGGAGACATGAATATCTTGGACATGATTAATCAATCTTCACTAATGGTAGTGGGAGAATGATTATCCTATTAGGTATAATACATATGATGTATTTACATACCTATTGGAACAAATGCTAATACTTCAAATGGTGTTTAGAGAAATACCAATATGAATATCTTGAAGTGTTCAAGATTATCATAGATGAAGTGCAAATTTGGTAAAGTGTTAATTCTTGATGAGATCAATGAATGAAATACTTGGACCAAATGTTTGAGATCCTTTTGAGTGATTTTGATAGTGTATCATAGTGAACTCATGATTAAGGCATGGTGATGTCTAAATCAAGAAGGAATCATACTCTAAGGAGTTAGAGAATGATTATCAAATAACTGAATTCTTCTTAATAAAAGAATACCCCACACTAATAAAGGACACTGAGAATCACAAGGAGTTGTGAGTTCTTATATCCTTGATGGATACACCTAAATTATCTATGTGATCAATTGTTCATGTGATGAGTCAACTATCTAGATGAATACGAGGAACCAAATTTTGAGTTATGGTTTATGACCATTGCATCCTAAATGACATCCATGTGAACCATAAGGTATGACCTTGATGGTAGCACCCATTGGAATAAAATCCATAAGTGCGAATAAGTCTTAAATGTTAAGACACATGGATAAAATTTTGAGAAGGATAATGCTTGTTGATTGCAACTTAATGACTAAGACATTTGGCATATGGATACTAAAACCGCATTCCTGTGAGGAATAAAATAAGGATGTGTATGTGACACAACCTATAAGGTTTATGAATCCACTAATGCAAATGAAGTCTATAAGTTACAATGAACTAATCAATGTGATTGATTGAGTACAAGCAAATCAGAATTGGATCTTTACTTTGATAATATAGTCAAAGGGTTTGACTGATACGTCAAAAATAAAGGAGGGATCTATGATTTAGTGGGAGCATGTTCACATTCCACATGTTGATGTGAACTGGAAATGTTCTAGAATGGAAATCCAAAAGTGGAAATTATCTTTAAGGAAGATAGAGATGTTTGCTATGTGATAGGAATATAGATCTATAGAGATAGTTCTCAAAAACCTCTTGACCTGAAAAGAGAAAGCATACATTGGAAATCTGTAGTGAAGGGTTCAATATGCACATATTAAGTGGGAGAAAACTTGTCCATGTTACATGGAGTTAGTATCCCAAGGCCAAGTGTCCAATTCTTATGAAGAATAGGAACACTAAGAATAGATATGGATCTATCATGTATGTAATAATCCCATTATCTTGCATGTATCGACATGGCAAGAACAAAATGCATTCATCATCTTGTATGTAGGACATGGAAATATGATGTGCTCATCTTGATAACTCGTATGTGGGACATGACGAGTGGATGTCTGTCTACTTCCAGTAAGGGTTACTGGAATACCATGAGAACTTGATAAGTACTTGTGAAGTACTAGTTCTATGGAGATAAGGAAGAGTTCAATGTAAAGAGTTACATTGATGCGGACTTCCAAAAAGATAGAAAATTGATCACAAACTATAAATAGGATATATTAAAGTGAAAGTTTGTTGATAATTTGAAGTTTTCCAATAAAACCATTTAAAAGGAAATGCCGAGTATCTATGTGTTAGAGAACAACAATGGATACTATATGGATCTGGAAGTTCATGAAACGAGCTTAGAGATATTCCGGTCATTGATGACAAGTATGGAATCCTTGATCATGCAATGTGGCTAAAGGTTAGCAAAGGAATATTGGATCGCATATTACGGCAGCTCCATTTCATATGTATGACGTACAACGAAGAGATGTGAGACATGCAATTTATACTGACTTTGGCAAGGTGTTTCCATTACTCACTATGTTCGCACTAGAGCACAGTAACATGTGGGACATGTTTGAAGATCACTATGAATATGATTCAAGGGTGATTGGCTCGCAGTGCAAGTGGGAGTCTGTTGGTATGTATGCCCTGGGAGCCAATCATGGGATGATTGGTGGGATACATTAAGATTGATTTGATAAACATCAAAGGCAAGCTTCCAATTCTTTCTGATTCAGTCATATGAGATAGTGATAGAATAGATTGAATGTCTAGAGAATGACAATACTCAATGATGTATGCCTTCAGGTTCAAGACCTAAACGTCGAGATCATACAGATGCTAAGAGTTTATACATTCTTGTTTTTTCCCTAGTCGGATGTCATTGTGGAATGTAGATAGCCAGCAATGACACACAAGACTAGATTGTGGTTTTGGTTGATGACAGAATCTCATTAGTCATGATATAGAGATATCAAACCAAACACATAGGTACTTGTTAGAGAACAAGTATACCAGACAGACCCACCGTGAGTTTGACACATGGAACCATGACATGGTAGTCACAGTCAGTACTCACAGTGATGGTGGTGAGTGTGATTCTTTGACCTGAAATCACTACACTCAACACATGTCATTGGGCACACTTTGACATCATCAAACACAGTCTTGAAACATGGGTTGTTATAAAGGTGATGATTGGGTGGCTTTGACACAGGGGGATTTTGAGGAGTGAGTGATAGATATGGGATTTGTCCCTCCTAAGGGAGTTCGATATCCAAGGCCACTTGATGAGTAGGATTGAAATAGGTGTGCGCACACATGTGTGAATCAGTATGTGATATTGATGTCATACATATCTCTTCCAATCTACTCTGAGATCAAGAAAGTGAATGAACGTTGACAGGATGACTGTTCCATGCCTTGAGTTCATTCAGGATATCCGTGACAAAGGAATTATACATTCGCTGTAACACCATTCATGGATTGTAGGATTGAAAGTTGTTCTCCAACTTTCTATTTCACTTGGGTAGCACTGATGTGTGACTAGGCACCGCTCTTTGCTTGTGAAGTCATAAGTGTTATGAACTTTCACTGCCAATGTGAAAAGGACCTCCAGGGTCACACACATAGGATTTAACCTGGAAGAGGAGTTTTGTCAACAAACAATGTTTAGATTGATTGCTAAAGGAGTTTAGTAGTTCAATTAAATACTCAATTGAATGATAGCTCAAAATCATAATGTTCAAGGTGTTGGACACATTGATTGGAGTATCAGATTGATTGAAATCACAATTGACTAATTCTGCACAATCTACACTCCCAACCGATCGACTCATGTGATGAACCGATCGACTCAGCTTGGTGAACCGATCGACTAAGGTTGTGAGTCGATCGACTCATGGATAGGGTGAACGATTGCTTTAAGTGTTGAAATGATCGGTTCAACTGTTGCAAACGGGTAAGTTGCGAAAGTAGGATTGGTGTGAATTTTCCTTGCGTTTCACTTGCCCAATTTGATTGGAATAAGGATTGGTATTCGATACCAATTAGAAACAAAAGATGGAAAGTCAACCAAGAACTGATCAGGACCACGAACCGACTGGTTCAGAAGTGAACCGACCGGCTCATGGGTCCCAACCGATCGGTTGAGGTGTCAACCGACCGATTCAGGTCCACAACCGACCGTTTCAGTTGTGAAACGATCGGTTTAGGTTGCGAGTTGGTTGTTTTTTGTGGAAAATCTTGAACCCTTCTACTCCTGCTTTTAGTCCCGCATTGCCCGGGATGGAGAACCCTGTCCCATGACCCTCCTATATATATAGGGGTATTGGGGGCTTCTCAAAGTACAACTCAGTGCAAACCAGTTGCTCTGCAAAGTTGTCATTCTCTCTGGTTTTGGTAACTGAGAGAGCCTGAGCAAGTGCTACCCGATAAGGGAGGCACAACAAGGGAAAGACAACTACAGTTGCGACTGGTGGCAGGAGAGTGTGTTGGCAACTAGTACGCTGATAGGAGGGTGCAACTCCTTCCAATTTCTTATGGGACAAGGAGATTGGAGTTCTAGGTGGTCCGTGTGGAATACTTCAGAGGCGGGAGGTTTCTACCGCTCGGAGGACAACTGTCAATCCTGAGAGTCCCGGTGAGAGCAGGAGTCGTCAGTCCTGGTGCGACCAGGAGCTGCACAGACACCGTCCAAGACCGGAGGTGAAGACCGCTCAAGGTGCGATGTATTGTCGCCGAGCAAGCCTGAGGACAAGGTATGATTCAAAAAACCATCATTTCCTATTGTATAGACATTGACATGTTTCCTTGTACTGGGTTTGGGGAGGAAAATGTTTGTTTCCGCTGCCTTCTCTGCCTCCCTTAAAAGCCAACACCTATTAGTTGAGTTTCAAATAGGACAAACTCGACCGACAGAGCTGCTGTCAAAAAGCACATATATTTCATAAAAACATATTTAAAGGCATGCTAAATATACAAACCATATCCAAACATGTCTAAGCAAGTTAGTAATGCATTATAGAAGCATTGGAAATAGTTTTTGAGCAAGAGTGTGAAGAGAAACCCAAAGTATCACTTTTGACTCGAAAACAACATGCATAGTGCACACTATCTTGACAAAAACAAGTTAGGATAGGTTATAAGCAAGAGAAACATTACCTTTGTGGTTACCATTCCTTTTTCCACTTGTTGTCTCCCTCTACACATCTCACCTTTCTTCTTTCATGTGGATTGAGAAGTCAATTTGCAATTCAATAGCTCAAGTCAATCCATTTGCAAGTACCTATAAGAAGAAAGATGAAATGGTCCCCAATCATGTTTTTGGGTCTGTAGGGGTTAGTTTAGCAACCCAAGTCCTATTGCTCTAGGGTGCTTTCCTAAAAGGACAACAAGTAGAATAATGACCAATTTCATTGCAATAGTTGCATGTGCCCATAGTCTTGGAACTAGAGGATTCTCCATATAATATTGTAGGTCCTTTATCTTTGTTGTTTCCTTGACTTCTATCATACCCTAAACCATGTCTACCAATTTGTTTAGTAGTATGGTGTATGATGTCATTAAGATTCTTTTTACCAACTAGTTTTTTTTGCAAAGAAGATCTCAAGCCATCATTATCATGCATAAGAGAGGAAACAGTAGCAAACAATTGATTGATGTTATCTCTAGCGTGCAAAAGATCATTTTCTAAGCAAAGAGATTTACTTAAATAAGAATCTCTATCAATATGAAGAGCAGCGACATCATTCTCTCTACTAGTGGAACTGGAGCAAGATTCATGCACATTGATTTTAGCAAGCAAGGAGGCATTTTCTGTTTCTATTTCTTACAAAACAAAATCTTTGTCCTTGTTTTCAGATTTAAGAAAATCAATATCATGCATGAGAGAATCAATTAAAGTATGCTCTTCATTTGAACTAGGAATGAGAGGTTGAGCTTATAAAAATCTAATCTTATCAAGAAAACTAGCATTTTCAAGTTTAAGAGAGTCTACTTGGCTAAGACAAGCATTTTTATCATCAAGCAAGCAAGAATTAGCATGTTCAAGATCATCTAGTTCTACATGCAAATTATCAACAATTTTAGCGAGCTTTTCATTTTTCCTTTTATAAGACTTAAGAGAGGCATACGTATCATGAATAATAGCAATCAAAGATTCTTTATCTAAAGAGTTTAGATTTACCTCACTTGAGTCCTTACTTGTTGATGCTATAAGAGCAAAATGGCATTCTCCTTCATCACTAGAGCTTGAGCTTGATCCTTCATTTGAATCTTCACTTGAGCTTGAGTTGGAGGAGTCACTTGAGCTTGAGCGCAATTTCTCCTTCTTCTTGTACTTCACTTCTCTTCTGTTATGAAGATGGGTCTTTTTACCTTGTAGGGAATCTTCCTTGTAGTGACCCTTCTTTCCACATGTGAAGCACTGGATGGAGGAGGACTTGCCTTTATAGAATTTACCCTTGGAGTACATGGCATATTCTTCAACATGTGAGGATAGAGAGACTTATCCCATGATAGCTTCAATTTGAGACTTCATTTCTGTTGGTATGTATGCCCTAAGAGCCAATCATGGGATGATTGGTGGGATACATTAAGATTGATTTGATAAACATCAAAGGCAAGCTTCCAATTCTTTCTGGTTCAGTCATGTGAGATAGTGATAGAACAAATTGAATGTCTAGAGAATGACAATACTCAATGACGTATGCTTTCAGGTTAAGGACCTGGACGATGAGATCTACGGATGCTAAGAGTTTGTACATTCTTGTAATGTCCCTAGTCGGATGTCATTGTGGAAGGTAGATAGACAGCAATGACACACAAGACTAGATTATGGTGTTGGTTGATGACAGAATCTCATTAGTCATGATATAGAGATATCAAACCAAACACATAGGTACTTGTTAGAGAACAAATGTACCGGATAGACCCACCGTGAGTTTGACACATGGAACCATGACATGGTAGTTACAGTCAGTACTCGCAGTGATGGTGGTGAGTGTGATTCTTTGACCTGAAATCACTACACTCAACACATGTCGTTGGGTACACTTTGACATCATCAAACACAGTCCTGAAACATGGGTTGTTATAAAGGTGATGATTGTGTGGCTTTGACACATGGGGCTTTTGAGGGGTGAGTGATAGATATGGGATTTGTCCCTCCTGAGGGAGTTTGATATCCAATGCCACTTGATGAGTAGGATTGAGATAGGTGTGCACACGCATGTGTGAATCAATATGTGATATTGATGCCATACATATCTCTTTCAATCTACTCTGAGATCAAGAAAGTGAATGAACATTGACCGGATGACTGTTCCATGCCTCAAGTTCATTCGAGATATCAGTGACAAAGGAATTATACATTCGCTGTAACACCATTCACATATTGTAGGATTGAAAGTTATTCTCCAACTTTCTACTTTCACTTGGGTAGCACTGATGTGTGACTAGGCACCGCTCTTTGCTTGTGAAGTCATAAATGTTATGAACTTTCACTGCCAATGTGAAATGGACCTACAGGGTCACACACATAGGATTTAACCTGGAAGAGTTGTCCACAAACAATGTTTAGATTGATTACTAAATAAGTTTAGTAGTTCAATTAAACACTCAATTGATTGATAGCTCAAAATCACAATGTTCAAGGTGTTGGACATATTGATTAGAGTATCAGATTGATTGAATTCGCAATTGACTGATTCTTCACAATCTGCACTCCCAACCGAATGGCTCATGTGATGAACCGATCGGATGAGCTTGGTGAACTGGTCGGCTCAAGTGTTGAGTCGATCGGCTCAAAGACAGGGTGAATGATTGCTTCAAGTGTTGAAACAATCAGTTCAACTGTTGCAACCGGGCAAGTTGGGAAAGTAGGATTGGTGAGAATTTTCCTTTCGTTTCACTTGCCCAATTTTATTGGAACAAGGATTGGTATTTGATACCAATTAGAAACAAAAGTTGTAAAGTAAATTGGGAACTGGTTAGGACCACGAACCGACCGGTTTAGAAGTGAACCGACCGGTTTAGAATTGAACCGACCGGCTCATGGGTCCCAACCGATCGGTTGAGATGTCAACCGACTGGTTCAGGTCCCCAACTGACCGTTTTAGTTGTGAAATGATCGGTTCAGGTTGCGAGTTGGTTGTTTTGTGGAAAATCTCAAACCCTTCTACTCCTGCTTTTAGTCCTGCATTGCCCGGGATGGAGAACCCTGTCCCGTGACCCTCCTATATATATAGGGGTATTGGGGGCTTCTCAAAGTACAACTCAGTGCAACCAATTGCTTTACAAAGTTGTCGTTCTCTCTGGTTTTGGTAACCGAGAGAGAGCTCGAGCAAGTGCTACCCGCAAAGGGAGGCGCAGCAAGGGAAAGACAACTGCAGTTGCAACTAGAAGTAGGAGAGTGTGTTGGCGACTAGTATGTCAACAGGAGGGTGTGACTCCTTCCAATTCCTTGTGGGACAAGGAGATTGGAGTTTCAGGTGGTCCGTGTGGACTACTTCAGAGGCGGGAGGTTTCTGCCGCTCAGAGGACAACTGTCAACCCGACAGTCCGGTGTGACTAACAGTCGTCAGTCTCGGTCCAACCAGGAGCTGCACAGACACCTTCGAAGACCAGAATTGAAGACCGCGCAAGGCGCGAGGTATTGTCACCGAGCAAGCCTTGAGACAAGGTATGATTCCACAAACCATCCTTTCCTATTATATAGACGTTGATGCATTTCCTTGTTCTGGGTTTTGGGGAGAATTTTTTTGTTTCTGCTGCCTTCTCTGCCTCTGCTAAAATCCAACAGTGGTATCATAGCCACGTCAACTGCTCTATATTTTAGGAATATTGATATGATCTATTTTGGTTTTTCGCCTTTATTTATTGCATACGATGCGAATAAAATTGTATTTATGCATGTCCAATCCTAAATCCACAAATCCCAATTACATATATGATATGTATTATTAATGCACTCGATACGCGTCACCCTTAAACGAGTTTTGTGGTGGATGTATAGCGTGGTTATCGCCAATAAACCCTATCTGTGTATGGTTGTATGTGGTTGCTTGCATCTTGGTCTACGCACCGATCTTCCCTATCCTATTCCTGATGTAACTCAAAATAATTTGAGATTCTTTCCTACCTTTGCTCCCCCCGAATGTAACTCAGGGTTTCCCTTTTAAGCAATGTAAAATTAGGATAGATTTTATTTCCAGTTATGTCAAAGAACGAAGGACATCCAGAAGACAACTGAGACGATTGGTTCAAGGAGTGAGTCGATCGGTTGATGACCGATTCAAGGAGTGAGACGAGCGGGTGGCAGCCATGAGATGCACGACGACTAGGTGAACCGATCAGTTGGAGGAGCCAACCGATCGGTTGGAGGAGCCAACCGATCGGCTGGTGGCACCTAGACGACTGGGCCAGATTGAGCAGGCTACTCATGTGATGAGTTGATCTACTCGGAAGGCAAGGCACAGAGTTCATCTTATACAGGTTGCATGTGATGTAGACCTAGATGACCATGATTCCTCTTGGCTCAAGGAATCACATTTGGATCGCCATAATCATTGCTTTTATCGTTTTGCATGTTTTCTATGGGATATAGCATGTATATGATACGTACAATGTATTGTGGTGATTGGATATGTATATGTATATAAAAACCAAATCCCTCATTAAAATATTAAGTCTTATATGCCTTCCATTAGCGGCACACATGAAAAACTCGATCGACCAAGCGTAGGTTACGCCAAAGCGTGGTGCGCCGTCTATCTTGTGGAAGTGTGAAGGGTAGACATGTAGGTTCTGCCAAAGCAGGGTGCATGTTTACCGTGTCGGCTTTTGGGTTAGACTTAACTGGTGATTCTTAGAGCTCTAAGCCCAGAGGTAAGGAATGTTCATGGCAAGGTGTTGCGCATGTTCATTTATCAAGAGTTGCATATGATGCAATTAGCATGATGGCCTACCTAAATAGTCAAGATTGTGGGCGATCAGCCAAAGCTGACTCATGACTTGATGAAATATGGATCTTGCCCACTAGAAGGTTTTACGCTGCAATCTTCTGAATTGATGGTGAGGGCTATCAATTTGAAGTAAAATAGTGGGAGCGATAATTAATTAAAGGCCTAATTTTATCGTCAAATTTTCAAATCAATCAAATAAGTCAAAAATGAGTTTTTGGACTAAAATTGCATATTTCCTTTTGTAGTTCAAATGGCAACAAACAACAATCACTTTTCCTTGCGATCGGTCCTTGAAAAGGACATGCTAAATGGGACAAACTTCCACGACTGGTATCGGACATTGAGAATTGTTCTCACTCAAGAGCATAAGCTTTATGTCCTGGATACTCCAATTCCAGAGGAACCCGCTCCTAATGCACCAAAGACAAAAAGGGATGCTTATAAGAAGCATTCTGATGATGCCGTTGATGCAAAGTGCTTGGTGTTATGTTCTATGAACCATGAGTTGCAGAGACAACATGAGAACATGGGTGTCATTGAGATGATTTAGCATCTCAGGAGCATGTATGAAGATCAGGCACGGCAAGAGAGATATAATGTCTCAAGGGCACTGTTCAAGTGTGTCATGACTGAAGGAGATCTAGTTGGTCCTCACACACTCAAGATGATTGGGTATGTGGAGAACCTGCAGAGACTGGGATTTCAACTGAGCCAAGAGTTGGCTACTGACGTGATACTGCAATCATTGCCAGAATCCTACAGTCAGTTAGTGATGAACTACAACATGAACAACTTTGATAGGCCACTGTCAGAGTTGTTGGGCATTTTGAGGACAGTCGAGATACAGATGAAGAAGGACAAGCCCAAGCTTGTGATGGTGATCACAAGCAAGAAGGGCAAGTCCAAGCACAAGGGCAAGGGCAAAGCTAAGCAAGGTTCTGATGCTAGCCAGGAACCCAAGTCGACTTCATCTCTCAAGGCCAAGGGAGGCGTGACCAAGAAAGGAAATTGCCACCATTGTCAAAAGCCAGGACATTGGAAAAGGAATTGTCCTCTCTAACTGGAAGAACAAAATAAGAAGGAGACAACTGAAGTCTCCACTTGAAGGTGTCATGAAAATAAACTTGTAACACTTTTTGAGGTATATGATACCAAGATGTAAAGTGTAAAGCACTCATAATTGGGGCAAGTGTTGCTACCATAGATAGGAGTACTTTAGTTTATTTTCAGCTTATAAGGCATGTAATACAGTTATGAACTGCCATTTCATATTTTCCAATAGATAGAAACACTTTATTTTTGCATATTGTATGACAATGATGGCAATTAATAAAGAGATGTTTCAATTTATAAAGATATGATCTTTGTGGCAATGCCTTGTTTATCTTGTGGTATTTGATATGCATAAGATAAAATGATACCTAAAAGTTATAGATAACTCAAACAATCAAATTAGCATCAATCATGAGAAATTTATTTCTAGTTTCCATATGATGGATAAATCTAGACTCTTTTGGTTAGAGAACCAGTAAGAGACATGAATATCTTGGACATGATTAATCAATCTTCACTAAAGGTAGTGGGAGAACGATTATCCTATTAGGTACGATACATGTGATGTATTTACACACCTATTGGAAGAAATGCTAATGCTTCAAATGGTGTTTAGAGAAATACCAATATGAATATCTTGAAGTGTTCAAGATTATCATAGATGAAGTGCAAATTTGGTGAAGTGTTAATTCTTGATGAGATCAATGAACGAAGTACTTGGACCTAATGTTTGAGATCCTTATGAGTGATTGTGATAGTGTATCATAGTGAACTCATGATTAAGGCATGGTGATGTCTAAATCAAGAAGGAATCATACTCTAAGGAGTTAGAGAATGATTATCAAATAATTGAGTTCTTCTTAATAAAAGAATACCCCACACTAATAAGAGAAATTAAGAATCACAAGGGTTGTGAGTCCTTATTTCCTTGACAGATACACCTCAATTATCTATGTGATGAGTTGTTCATGTGATGAGTCAACTATCTAGATGAATATGAGGAACTGAATTTTGAGTTATGGTTTATGACCATTACATCCTATATGACATCCATATGAACCATAAGGTATGACCTTGATGGTAGCACTCATTGGAATAAAATCCATAAGTGCAAATAAGTCATAAGCGTTAAGACACATGGATAACATTTTGAGAAGGATGATGCTTGTTGATTGCAACTTAATGACTAAGACATTTGGCATATGGATACTAAAACTGCATTCCTATGAGGAATAAAATAAGGATGTGTATGTGACACAACCTATAAGGTTTATGAATCCACTAATGCAAATGAAGTCTATAAGTTACAATGGACTAATCAATGTGATTGATTGAGTACAAGCAACTCAGAATTGGATCTTTGCTTTGATGATATAGTCAAAGGGTTTGACTGATATGTCAAAGATAAAGAAGGGATCTGTGATTTAGTGGGAGTGTGTTCACATTCCACATGTTGATGTGAAATGGAAATGTTCTAGAATGGAAATCCAAAAGTGGAAATTATCTTTAAGGAAGATAGAGATGTTTCCTATGTGATAGGAATACAGATCTATAGAGATAGTTCTCGAAAACCTCTTGACCTGGAAAAGAGAGAACATACATTGGCAATCTGTACTGAAGGGTTCAGTATGCACAGATTCAGTGAGAGAAAACTTGTCCATGTTACATGAAGTTAGTATCCCAAGGCCAAGTGTCCAATTCTTATGAAGAATGGGAACACTAAGAATAGATATGGATCTATCATGTATGTAATCATCCCAATATCTTGCATGTATAGACATGGAAAGAATAAAGTGCATTCATCATTTTGTATGTATGACATGGCAATATGATATGATCATCTTGATAACTCGTATGTGAGACATGACGAGTGGATGTCTGTCTGCTTCCAGTAAGAGTTACTGGAATACCATGAGAACTTGATAAGTACTAGTTCTATGGAGATAAGGAAGAGTTCAATGTAAAGAGTTACATTGATGCGAACTTCCGAAAGGACAGAAAATTAATCACAAAATATATATAGCATATATAAAAGTGAAAGTTTGTTGATAATTGGAAGTGTTCCAATGAAACCATTTAAAAGGAAATGCCGAGTATCTATGTGTTAGAGAACAACAGTGGATACTATATGGATCTGGAAGTTCATGTGATGAACTTATAGATATTCCACTAATTGATGACATGTATGGAATCCTTGATCATGCAATGTGGCTAAAAGTTAGCAAAGGAATACTAGATCATATATTACAACGAATCCATCTCATACGTGTGACGTACATCGAAGAGATGTGAGACATGCAATTAATACTGACTTTGGCAAGGTGTTGCCATAACTCACTATGTTGGCACATGAGCACAGTAACATGTGGGACATGTTTTAAGATCACTATGAATATGATTCAAGGGTGATTGGCTCACAGTGCAAGTGGGAGTCTATTGGTATGTATGCCCTGAGAGCCAATCATGAGATGATTGGTGGGATACATTAAGATTGATTTGATAAACATCAAAGGCAAGCTTCCAATTCTTTCTGGTTCAGTCATGTGAGATAGTGATAGAACATATTGAATGTGTAGAGAATGACAATACTCAATGACATATGCTTTCAGGTTAAGGACCTGAACGATGAGATCATACAGATGCTAAGAGTTTGTACATTCTTGTAATGTCCCTTGTCGGATGTCATTATGGAAGGTAGATAGACAACAATGACACACAAGACTAGATTGTGGTGTTGGTTGATGACAGAATCTCATTAGCCATGACATAGAGATATGAAACCAAACACATAGGTACTTGTCAGAGAACAAGTGTATCGGACAGACCCACCGTGAGTTTGACACATGGAACCATGACATGGCAATCACAGTCAGTACTCACAGTGATGGTGGTGAGTGTGATTCTTTGACCTGAAATCACTACACTCAACACATGTTGTTGGGCACACTCTGACATCATCAAACACATTCCTAAAACATGGGTTGTTATAAAGGTGATGATTGGGTGGCTTTGACACATGGGGCTTCTAAGGGGTGAGTGATAGATATGGGATTTGTCCCTCCTGAGGGAGTTTGATATCTAATGCCACTTGATGAGTGGGATTGATATAGGCATACACACGCATGTGTGAATCAGTATGTGATATTGATGTCATACATATCTTGTTCAATCTACTCTGAGATCAAGAAAGTGAATGAACGTTGACAGGATGACTGTTCCATGCCTCGAGTTCATTCGGGATATTAGTGACAAAGGAATTATACATTCGCTGTAACACCATTCACAGATTGTAGGATTTAAAGTTGTTCTCCAACTTTCTACTTTCACTTGGGTAGCACTGATGTGTGACTAGGCACCGCTCTTTGCTTGTGAAGTCATAAATGTTATGAACTTTCACTGCCAATGTGAAATGGACCTGCAGGGTCACACACATAGGATTTAACCTGGAAGAGGAGTTTTGTCCACAAACAATGTTTAGATTGATTACTAAGGAAGTTTAGTAGTTCAATTAAACACTCAATTGATTGATAGCTCAAAATCATAGTGTTCAAGGTGTTGGACATATTGATTAGAGTATCAGATTGATTGAATTCACAATTGACTGATTCTACACAATCTGCACTCCCAACCGATCGGCTCATGTGATGAACCGATCGGCTGAGCTTGGTGAACCGGTCGGCTCAAGTGTTGAGTCGATCGACTCAAGGATAGGGTGACCGATTGCTTTAAGTGTTGAAATGACTGGTTCAACTGTTGCAACCGGGCATGTTGGGAAAGTAGGATTGGTGATAATTTTCCTTTCGTTTCACTTGCCCAATTTGATTGGAACAAGGATTGGTATTTGATACCAATTAGAAACAAAAGTTGGAAAGTCAATCGGGAACTGGTCAGGTCCACGAACCGACCGGTTCAGAAGTGAACCGACCGATCGGTTGAGATGTCAACCGACCAGTTCAGGTCCCCAACTGACCGTTTCAGTTGTGAAACGATCAGTTCATGTAGCGAGTTGGTTGTTTTGTGGAAAATCTCGAACCCTTCTACTCCTGCTTTTAGTCCCGCATTGCCCGGGATGGAGAACCCTGTCCCATGACCCTCCTATATATAGGGGTATTGGGGGCTTCTCAAAGTACAACTCAGTGCAACCAGCTGCTCTGCAAAGTTGTCATTCTCTCTTGTTTTGGTAACCGAGAGAGAGCCCGAGCAAGTGCTACCCGCAAAGGGAGGCGTAGCAAGGGAAAGACAACTGCAGTTGCAACTAGCAGCAGGAGAGTGTGTTGGCGACTAGTACGTCAACAGCAGGGTGTGACTCCTTCCAATTCCTTGTGGGACAAGGAGATTGGAGTTCCAGGTGGTCCGTGTGGACTACTTCAAAGGCGGGAGGTTTCTGCCGCTTAGAGGACAACTGTCAACCCGACAGTCCAGTGTGACTAGGAGTAGTCAGTCCCAGTGCGACCAGGAGCTGCACAGACACCGTCCAAGACCAGAATTGAAGACCGCGCAAGGCACGAGGTATTGTCACCGAGCAAGTCTCGGGACAAGGTATGATTCCACAAACCATCCTTTCCTATTATATAGACGTTGACGTGTTTCCTTGTTCCTGGTTTTGGGGAGAAATTTTTTGTTTCCGCTGCCTTCTCTGCCTCCCCTAAAACCCAACAATTTCAGCCTTCTTCATTCTCTTTAGCTCTTCTTCTCTTGTCTTTCTACTTCCTCCCTTTTGTCAAGTCTGGCTTCATGTGCTTGTAGATTTCCAATGAGCTCTTCAATAGGAATATCCTTAGGAGACCTTGCTTCTTCAATGGAAGTCACCTTGGGTTCCCACCTCCTGGGGAGAGTTCTAAGGATCTTTGAGTTGATCTCTCCACTAGACATAAGATGTCCTAGAACAGTAAGACCATTCAAAATGGTGTTGAGCCTTAAGTACATGTTGGCTATCCTCTCCTCCTTTCCCATCTTAAAGTGCTCAAGCAGCCCTTTGAGCATGTAGACTTTGCTTTCCTTCACTTGATCTGTCCCCTCATAAGTGATGCATAGCTTTCTCCATACCTCATAGGCTATTTCACATGAAGAAATCCGGTTGAACTCGGTGGGGGTCATGGAGGCATAGAGGATGTGCATGGCTCTAGCATTCAAGGTTGCTTTCTTCAAGGTAGCATTCTTCAAGGTAACTTCATCCGATTCTTCAATCTTTGTCTTTGGTAGCATGTATGGGTTGTTCACCATTTGCCACATCTCAAGACTTGATCCTTGGATGTAGAATTGAAGCCTTCTTCTCCACTAGAGGAAGCTGCTCCCATCAAATATTGGAAGGATGATCAAGTACCTCCCACCTTGGTAGTCACTCATCTTCTCTTACTTGTTGAAGTATGCTTGGAGAAGACCTGCTTTGATACCAATTGTTAGATCCTATATGGGTGATAAGATGCTCTAGAGGGGGGTGAATAGAGCTGAATGCACTCAAATAAAATTCATTAGACCTTCAAGATATATGATAAGATAAGGTTGCTAAATAGGTAATCTGAGTGCAACTAAAACATGCACAACAAGGATGAGAGAGATTGAGAAAACACAAGTTTACAAGCTATTTAGAGTGGCTCCACACTTCAAACTAGAAGTATGTCAGTCCACTTACCTAGAGAGGTCAACCTCTAGGATTTCCTAACCATTGCATTCTTATATTCATTCATAAGACTTACAATACATGACCAAACAAAGGACTTACGTTTCCAATACAAAGAGTCTTCAACCTTACCACTGACTTACCCACTTTGCCAGAGTCTTCCACATTCTTTCAAGGACTTACCAACTTTTGCACAAGTCTTTATCTTTCAAGGAATTACCCACTCTTCTTGGATCGTCTACCTTTGACTTCACCTTCATCCGGAGAACCTTCCACCAAGGACTTACCCACATGAGCAAGGAGTCTTCTACCTTCACCAAGGGATTACCCACTCTTGCTCCAAGTCTTCAGCCTTGATCTTCACTAAGGGACACCTTCCCTTGTTCTTCTTCACCTCTCTTAGCTAAGAGAGAGAACCTTCATATTCATGATTGAAATGAGAGATGGGGAGGTGGTGGAAGTGAGAGCCTCACAAGATATACATGTAGGAAGCACTCAACTATTGAATAGGAACCCTACAGAGAGTTTTCATTGAATGCTCAATCTTGGAATGAAGCCTAAGGGGTCCTATTTATAGCTGGGGATGCCTCTTAGCCTTTGGGAACACTTGAGAATGAAAACTAGCCATTTTGTGGCTTGCAACAGATATATTTTCACTTGTTGCAACTCCACAACGGCTATAAGCACTTTTCTGCACTTTTCTGTACAGTGCAATCGGTCGAGTTTCTATAAGGGTAACTCGACCGATAGAGTAAAAGACAAAGCCGATATTCATACCATTAGTCGAGTTTGTCCTGGGGAAACTCGACCGACCAATGAAAATCGAATTGGTTAGTTACTCCATTGGTTAAGTTCTGTGTAGTGTAAACTCGACAGATCAAAATTCATTTTCAAGATCTAATCACGATCAGTCGATTTTGCAACTCACAAAACTCGACCGATGAACATCCTGATGTGAATTTTAGAAAATGGTTTTTGAGTGCTTAAACATTCGATCTAAGTGCTCCTAATTTTTTCTAAGCTTAATTACAAGTCATACAATCATTACAAGTGACTTACAACATGATTCTAATCGATTTACATCATATTACAAAAGTGTGCACTTGTATTGATTTTGACTTGTCTTTTCTCAAATTTGATGTGCGTAAGTTAGGGCATTTGGAGTGTGTCTATACCTAATATGAAATCACTCAAGTAGAGACATTAGACACCAATATGTGGAATGGTTAGTCATCATCAAAATAAGGGTTTAGTCAATTTAGACGTGAGTCAACATTGACCTAATTGACCTTGAGTCAACATTCTCCCCCTTTTTGAAGATGACAAACCTTTCCGTAAATGTATTGAAAGCTTTTATGTAAACTCATACCTTCAGAGAAACCTTGGGTTTTTAATAGAATTGAGTTCATATGCTCCCCCTCAATTGATGCTATTTCTCCTGCATGGTTAGCTTTCATAACATTTATAGAAAACTATGTCTTCTACACATATATATCTTCTCCCATTTACCTTCTCCCCTTTACATGGACATACTTATCCTCTTCATGTAAGACATGCCTTTTTCCTCTTTTAAAAATAGACATACCTTTCTTCCCCTTTGCCATTTCAAAAAGTGGGGGTATGAAAAAATAAGAAATATCACTTGTTAAAGAGAAAGGAGATAACACAAATATATTTAAGGAGAGTAGAAGAGCGCAGATAGGGGCTTGTACAAGCATAGAAAGAAAAGCAAGTTAAAGCATATACTTGAACAACCCAAAAATGCAAGATAAGGTGTTGTACAAAAACAATAAATCGCAATTTTGACCCTCCAGATGACAGAATTTTCCCAAAAATTGTCAGGGCTCATGGCAGAGCGATGAGCCTTGCTCAGAAGGTCTTTCTGCATAAAAAACACTACTCTTGCAACAAAAACTAAAACTGCAGCAAAGTCTACATAAAATCCAAAAATACTCAAATTTCTACATATAATGTAGATCTATGTACCCTGCATCACAATGTTATGCAAGCAACTCAAGATAGTAGATATGCAATTCAAGGAACAAGCTTGAGCATGTATGAGACAAGATACAAGCATAGCATATAGATGACCAAAGATGCTAATTATAAACAAGGATCGAACTACATGTATATGAACTACTAGTAGAATATAGATCATAGCGAAAGATGCACAAGTTAAAGAGCAAGCTATGAGTAGATGTAGAGATATATCCAAACAAAGAGATAAGCAATTTTAGAAGCATGAAAGGATATAACTCCCTAGATATGCATCCTTACGATAAGATGATTACCCCTAAGAACCTCAAGGTTGTATCAAAACAAGATATACACCTAGATAGATGTAGCAAGTTAGAGTACAACGGAAGCAATTTTAGACACAACCAAGAGATCCGAAGAGAACATCATCAAAACCTGCAAAACAACTCAAAGCAATTAATTACAACATATAGATATACCAATTTAGAGCAATTAGAGAGATAGAGTTGTAAGTAAGATAGGCAATTTTGAACATGCCAATATGCATACATAAAGGTACCAAATGAGAGTGCCAAAGAATAAGGCTATTGGTTGAGAAAATCTAGTTGAGAGGGAAATTATCATTCAATAAGCCAACTGTGTATTCTGTGCACAGTGTTATCGGTCGAGTTCTACATATTGACAACTCGACCGATGATAGATGTTGGCAACACCCATAGGTGCCTATCAGTCGAGTTTCAAACAGGACAAACTCGACCGACAGATCAGCTGTCAAAAATCACATATATTTCATAAAAACATATTTAAAGGCATGCTAAATATACAAACCATATCCAAACATGTCTAAGCAAGTTAGTAATGCACTATAGAAGCATTGGAAATAGTTTTTGAGCAAGAGTGTGAAGAGAATCCAAAAGTACCACTTTTGACTCAAAAACCACATGCATAGTGCACACAAACTTGACAAAAACAAGTTAGGATACGTTATAAGCAAGAGAAACTTTACCTTTGTGGTTACCATTCCTTTTTCCACTTGTTGTCACCCTCTACACATCTCACCTTTCTACTTTCATGTGGATTGAGAAGTCAATTTGCAATTCAATAGCTCAAGTCAATCCATTTGTAAGTACCTACAAGAAGAAAGATGAAATGGTCCCCAATCATGTTTTTGGTTCTGGAGGGGTTAGTTTAGCAACCCAAGTGCTATTGCTCTTGGGTGCTTTCCTAAAAGTACAACAAGTAGAATAATGACCAATTTCATTGTAATAGTTGCATGTACCCATAGTCTTGGAACTAGAGGATTCTCCATGGAATATTGGAGGTCCTTTATCTTTGTTGTTCCCTTGACTACTATCATACCCTAAACCATATCTACCAATTTGTTTAGTAGTATGGTATAGGATGTCATTAAGATTCTTTTTACCAACTAAATTTTTTTGCAAAGAAGATCTCAAACCATCATTATAATGCATAAGAGAGGAAACAGTAGAAAACAATTGATTGATGTTATCTCTAGCATGCAAAAGATCATTTTCTAAGAAAAGATATTTACTTAAATAAGAAACTCTATCAATATGAAGAG
The DNA here is from genome assembly GCA_963693085.1 of Alisma plantago-aquatica. Classification (NCBI taxonomy): domain Eukaryota; kingdom Viridiplantae; phylum Streptophyta; class Magnoliopsida; order Alismatales; family Alismataceae; genus Alisma; species Alisma plantago-aquatica. The sequence goes on from OY856410.1 coordinate 530,832,960, forward strand.
CAGAGACATCATTCTCTCTACTAGTAGAACTGGAACAAGATTCATGCACATTGATTTTAGCAAGCAAGGAGGCATTTTCTGTTTCTATTTCTTGCAAAACAAAATCTTTGTCCTTGTTTTTAGATTTAAGAACATCAATATCATGCATGAGAGAATCAATTAAAGTATGCTTTTCATTAGAACTAGGCATGAGAGGTTGAGCTTCTAAAAATCTAATCTTATCAAGAAAACTAGCATTTTCAAGTTAAAGAGAGTCTACTTGGCTAAGACAAGCATTTTTATCATCAAGAAAGCACAAATTAGCATGTTCAAGATCATCTAGTTCTACATGAAAATTATCAACAATTTTAGCGATCTTTTTCTTTTTCCTTTTATAAGACTTCCGAGAGGCACAAATATCATGAATAATAGCAATCAAAGATTCTTTATCTAAAGAGTTTAGATTTACCTCACTTGAGTCCTTACTTGTTGATTCCATAAGAGAAAAATGACATTCTCCTTCATCACTAGAGCTTGAGCTTGATCCTTCACTTGAGCTTGAGTGCCATTTCTTCTTTTTCTTGTACTTCTCTTCTCTTCTTTTATGAAGATGGGTCTTTTTGCCTTTTAGGCAATCTTCCTTGTAGTGACCCTTCTTTCCACATGTGAAGTACTGGATGGAGGAGGACTTGCCTTTGTAGTATCTATCCTTGGAGTACATGGCATCTTCTTCAACATGTGAGGATGGAGAGACTTGTTCCATTATACATTCAATTTGAGCCTTCATTTCAGCCTTCTTCATTCTCTTTAGCTCTTTCTTCTCTTGTCTTTCTACTTCCTCCCTCTTACCAAGTGTGGATTCATGTGCTTGTAGATTTCCAATGAGATCTTTAATAGGAATATCCTTAAGAGACCTTGCTTCTTCAATGGAAGACACCTTGGGTTCCCACCTCTTGGGGAGAGTTCTAAGGATCTTTTAGTTGATCTCTCCACTAGACATAGGATGTCCTAGAATAGCAAGACCATTCACAATGGTGTTGAGCCTTGAGTACATATTGGCTATCCTCTCCTCCTTTCCCATCTTAAAGTTCTCAAGCATTCCTTTGAGCATGTAGACTTTGCTTTCCTTCACTTGATCTGTCCCCTCATAAGTGATGCATAGCTTTCTCCATACCTCATAGGCTGTTTCACATGAAGAAATCCGGTTGAACTCGGTGGGGGTCATGGAGGCATAGAGGATGTGCATGGCTCTAGCATTCAAGGTTGATTTCTTCAAGGTAGCTTCATCCCATTCTTCAATGTTTGTCTTTGGTAGCATGTATGGGCTATTTACCATTTGCCACATCTTAAAACTTGATCCTTGGATGTAGAATTGAAGCCTTCTTCTCCAATAGAGGAAGTTGCTCCCATCAAAGATTTGAAGGATGATCAAGTATATCCCTCCTTCGTAGTCACCCATCTTCTCTTACTTGTTGAAGTATGCTTGGAGAAGACCTTCTCTGATACCAATTGTTGGATCCTATATGGGTGATTAGATGTTCTAGAGGGGGGTGAATAGAGCTGAATGCACTAAAACAAAATTCATTAGACCTTCAAGATATATGATAAGATAAGGTTGCTAAATAGGTAATTTGAGTGCAACTAAAACATGCACAACAAGGATGAGAGAGATTGAGAAAACACAAGTTGAGAAGCTATTTAGAGTGGCTCCACACTTCAAACTAGAATTATGTCAGTCCACTTACCTAGAGAGGTCAACCTCTAGGATTTCCTAACCATTGCATTCTTATATTCATTCATAAGACTTACAATACATGACCAAACAAAGGACTTACCTATCCAATACAAAGAGTCTTCAACCTTACCAAGGATTTACCCACTTCGCAAGAGTCTTCCACCTTCTTCCAAGGACTTACCTACTCTTGCACAAGTCTTCAGCCTTCAAGGAATTACCCACTCTTCTTGGATCTTCTCCCTTTGACTTCACCTTCATTCAGGGAAGCTTCCACCAAGGACTTACCCACTTGAGCACGGAGTCTTCTGCCTTCACCAACGGCTTACCCACTCTTGCTCCAAGTCTTCATCCTTAATCTTCACCAAGGGATGCCTTCCCTTGTTCTTCTTCACCTCTCTTAGCTATGAGAGAGAACCTACATCTTCATGATTGAAATGAGAGATGGGGAGGTGGTGGAAGTCAGAGCCTGACAAGATATACATGTAGAACTAGCTCTCTTGTAAACTTCCTACTCACTCTAATGGATGTAGTAAGTGATTAAGCATAGAGAGAGATAGGAGGCTGTAGGAAGCACTCAACTATAGAATAGGAACCTTACATAGAGTTTGCATTGAATGCTCAACCTTGGAATGAAGTCCATGGGGTCCTATTTATAGCCGGGGAAGCCTCTTAGCCTTTGGGAACACTTGAGAATAAAAAATAGCTGTTTTGTGGCTTGCAACAGATATATTTTCAGTTGTTGCAACTCCACAATGGCTAGAAGCACTTTTCTACACTTTTTCGTACAGTGCAATCTGTCAAGTTTCTATAAGGGTAACTCGACCGATAGAGTAAAAGACAAAGTCGATATTCATACCATCAGTCGAGTTTGTCCAGGGGAAACTCGACCGACCAATGAAAATCAAATTGGTCAGTTACTCCATCGGTCGATTTCTATGTAGTGTAAACTCGACCGATCAAAAGTCATTTTTAAGATCCAATCACGATCGGTCGAGTTTGCAACTCACATAACTCAACCGATGAACAACCTGATGTGAATTTTAGAAAATGGCTTTTGAGTGCTTAAACATTCGATCTAAGTGTTCCTGATTTCTTCTAAGCTTAATTACAAGTCATACAATCATTACAAGTGATTTACAATACGATTCTTATGGATTTACATCATATTACAAAAGTGTGCACTTGTATTGAATTTGACTTGTCTTTTCTCTAATTTGATATGCGCAAGTTAGGGCATTTGGAGTGTGTCTATACCTAATCTGAAATCACTAAAGTAGAGACATTAGACACTAATATGTGGAATGGTTAGTCATCATCAAAACAAGAGTTTAGTCAATTTAGATGTGAATCAACATTGACCTAATTGACCTTGAGTCAACATTCTCCCCCTTTTTGAAGAAGACAAACCATTCCATAAATGTATTGAAAGATTTTAAGTAAAATCATACCTTCAGAGAAACCTAGGGTTTTCAATAGAATTGAGTTCATATGCTCCCCCTTAATTGATGCTATTTCTCCTGCATGGTTAGCTTTCATAACATTTATAGAATACTTCTTCGACACATATATATCTTGTCCCATTTACCTTCTCCCCTTTACATGGACATACTTCTCCTCTTCATGTAAGACATGCCTTCTTCCACTTTTAAAAGAAGACATACCTTTCTCCCCCTTTGTCATTTCAAAAAGTAGGGGTATGAAGAAATCAGAAACATCACTTGTTAAAGAGAAAGGAGATAACACAAATATATATAAGCAGAGTAGAAGAGCATAGATAGGGGCTTGTCCAAGCATAGAAAGAAAAGCAAGTTTAAGCATATACTTGAACAACCCAAAAATGTAAGATAAGGTGCTGTAGAAAAACAATAAATCACAATTTTGACCCTCAAGATGACATAATTTTCCCAAAAATTTTCAGGGCTCATGGCGGAGCGATGAGGCTCAGAAGGTCGTTTCTGCATAAAAAAACACTACTCTTACAGCAAAAACTGAAACTGGAGCAAAGTTTGCATAAAATCCAAAAATACTCCAATTTCTACATATAATGTAGATCTATGTACCCTGCATCACAATGTTATGTAAGCAACTCAAGATAGTAGATATGTAATTCAAGGAACAAGCTTGAGCATGTATGAGATAAGATATAAGAATAACATATAGATGAGAAAAGATGCTAATTATAAATAAAGATATAACTACATGTATATGAACTTGTGACAAAGTGAGTTTTTATAGTATTTTCTCTCTCTTAACAGTTTTATTATCAAATTTGTTGGCCAAAATACCCTCATATACTTCCCTCACTTAATTGGACAAATATGTGTCACAAATTGCAAACATATGCGAACCATAGCATGCTATTATGATAAAATACATATGTTAATGTATTTAATAAATGAACACATCAAAATTTCTATTTTGGACCCCTATTTTATACCATAGTCACATATTGACATCATTAAGCTACCCCTAAAATTTGGTTCCAATTGGATGTACCATTTGGGAGTTATTTACATTTGAAAATCAAGTGTATAATTCCAACTAGTAAATCTAGGACCTAGGCTTTCAATTTAATTGATCGAATTTTAGGTCACGCGGCCCATTAAGCTGTTGGGCGCGGACCACTTAGCTGGGTTTCAAATCCAGCCATTTGATCTAATGGCCACGAATCCTCGCTATGATCTAAGGGTCAAGGACCCGCCACCTACCTCCCGCCTTTCCCAGTCTTGACCCCCAACAGAACCCCGACCCAACGACGATCTCGGGCGCCTGACTCCTGCGTCGCCTACCTGAGATATTTGGAGGACACGATCCTCTCACCAAAACGAGATCAACAAACCCTCACACGTCACCCAATACCCTCAGAGTAGGGAGAACGACCTCCCCTTTTCCTTGCTGCTCTCACTCCGGCGGCGGCTGTAAAGCCCGGGACCCCCCCAGCTAACCCTAAACCTACCCAAAGGCCTATAAAAGACCCCCTCGACATCGCCGCCTCCCTCTTTTACCACAACCCTCTACTTCCCGACCCTCTTTGACACCGGAGACCCCTTCCTGACATCCGATTCTCAGCAGCGCCGCCGCTTTACCCTGCTAGCATTCTCCTCTGCCTCGCCATCCTCCCCCTCAATTGGTTGCTCCACCCAGTTCGCCAGAGCCCAACAGTCTTCGGCGTCACCTTCTAGCTTGCACCCACAGCCTGTTGCATCTTCGTCTCCTCTTCCGGTGAGTTCCCTGACGCACCTTCTCTCTTTTACAACCTGCTCAAGCAAGAAAGGCTTGCACGCGTGGTGCCAACAGAGACCGAAGTGGACCAGTAGCCAATCGCCAAATCAGCCAGAGGAGTCATGGGCCACCACTCCCACTCAGAGATCCGCAGGTTTCTTTGCAAATCCTGAGATCAACGAGAGTCGTCGATCCAGTCGGATCCGACCGTTGATCAAGGTAGAAATTCTCTCTTTTTATTTTCTTTTACCCAAGAAATTAATTATCTTAGGAAAATCCTAGGAAATTCTAGGATTATCAGAAAATATCAAATCAATATACCATTTTGATCATAAAAATATTCTCTATCCAAATAAAATGTTACCAGGACCTAGATCCGTTACCTTTTTCAAAAATAGTTGCCTAAAGCCTGAATGACTTCCTTAATTATAATTAATTGTTGATAATAAGTTTCCTTGATAAGATCTGACTGTCTACACTATATTTAACCACAGACGAAACCCTATTTTCTAAATAACTTGAAATACTATTCTAAGATGATAAATGACCTAAGGAGTAGGAGAAACCCTAGATCTAGTTTCTCTTTCTACATGGAATTTAAGATATATCTTTATAACAAAATTAATATCACTAGATGATAATTAGTGATTATGATTGGTCTGAATCTTTAAAATGAACCTTGATGTATGAATGGTTAATATGTTTAGTTTGCTTTTCCCCTTTTATCTAACCCTCTTATAAACCGTAGTTTATGGAAATCTTCTAATTGATTAATTAAATGCTATCTTTTAAGCAAACTAATTAATTATGGATCAGACCTGATAATATTTCTAAACTCAATTAAAATATGGGAAATCCCTGATCTGGATTAAGATAACATAAAAAGGAATAATAACTACAGACATATCTTAATATTGGTCACATGGACGAATAGTAATGTTGTACCCTTGCTTTCTTTGCGAGGTGACTAAATTCTTGATTGATTCTAAATCTTTGGACATCTGATTTGAACAAGCAGGTACGTGGACTTATAAGTATAAGACTAGATTTCTGGTTGCCTATGATATGTATACCCTGAATGCTCATATTTGAATATGATTGCTTGGTTGACTAGTATGAGTTATACTTCGCCAAACCTAATGAAACATAAATGGTTATGATGGGTTGTAGCTACTAGAGCACATAGCCTGGTGTGGATGTATGTTGCCTAACATGGATGTATGTTTCCTTGGCCCATGTTAGATGTATGATGATATTATATTGCCCACACTAGATGTAAGTCAAGTGGAATAGGTGTAGTACAACCACATCAAAAATGATTGTGATAAAAAGGATGTTTACCTGATTTTCATCTTAAGAAATGGTTTTATCTCTCTTTTCTTCTTGTTCAAATATTTTCCTTTATGCAACCTTATTAGTGTAACTTTTACCACGTACCAACTTTTTTGATGTTTTGTTTCTCGTATTTTCTAGGTGCAAGGAACAATTGACAACAAAGTGAAATGCATGCTCAAAGTACCTGAAGGCATAAAATAATAAACTTGGAGGATATAATAGATAGATCTTTTCCCTCTTATCTCATTTCTTGCTAGATGTTAGTTTAATTCTTTTCTTAGTTGAAATTGAGGATGATTGAGATCCTATGTAATAAAGTTTACTTTCTCTAGAACAATATTTTCTCTCCGTATGTAATGACTTTATTATCCTTATGAATGAATGTTTGTGAGGCATTATATGATGATGTGGACTAGATCTTGGCTCAATCTCTATTTTAGTTGACTACCTTAATCTCTTATATTTTCCCTTTTGACATCTATAGATATGAGTGCACGCATATCTATGAATGTCACTATGGAAAGTATATAGAAATTGGGGGACATCACAGTTGGTATCAGAGCCTATGTTCACACATCAAGTCAGATGAACTTCATTCACCCTATTTGAGTCTAGGGTAGTCCTTGAGTTAGAGATGTGAAGGGTTGAGGTTTCTAGGATAGCATCTGCCATGGGTCTGACTAAAGTTTCTGAGCCACTTAGCTTGGCAATCACGAGGCTACCTTTATGGCAGTATAAGTCTACCTGGCCGATATCCTAAGTGTCCCCTATTCTTGGGCGTACCTTAATTTAGGAACCTTCACATCTATAGATTCTCCCTCTCACCTCTTCTATAGGAAAAATTTCTCCCTCTCATCTATGTTTTAAAATAAATGTTCCCTCTTACCTCTGTTATAAGGTTAGGAAGGTGTCTCTCTATTTAGTAAAGTCCTAAGGATCGACTGATAATGATTCTAGGATATCCTCCATAAATCATAACATTAAGAACATTAATTATTGATAAATGAGAATAATGAAGTATCATTTGACGATAATAAAGATAATGATGAGAAAAATTGTTGAAGTAATGGATCTAATATGTTCATATTACTTACAGGATGCCTCCTAAAACTCGTAACTCAAAGGCCTTGGAGGAATCATCCTCCAAAAAGAGAAAAGAACCTGAAACCTCTGAAGTACCTGATCCTGAAACTATGGCCAAAGAAAGGTGGGAGGAACAAAAGAAAATCCTACTAGACTTCATGGAGACCCTTGCCACAAAAGGAACCCCTGAACGTATCCCCTCTAAGAAAAAGGAGGTGATAGTGATAGACTTCATTAAGATCAACCCAGAATCCTTTTGGGGGGAAGATCAGCATGAGATCATGGACAAGGCTGAGGTGTGGATCCTTTCCATAGAAAATGCCTTTCGTACCCTAGAAGTACCCGAGGAAAAGAAGGTCAAATTCGCCACCCATTTGCTTAAGGGAGGGGCGAAGATCTGGTGGGAGAACTATGGTGGGAATCAGGGAGAGGAAGTAGACATCTTGGGATGGGAAGCCTTCAAGACCCTCTTCACTGACTGTTTCATGCCCATAGCTGGGAGGAAGAGGAAAGAAAAGATGTACATGTAGCTTAGGCAGGGAAGTCTCTCAGTGGCCGACTATACCCGGAAATTTAGGCTTCTGGAATGCTATGCCCCTATCTGGACTGAGGACTGCCTCACTGAGCATTATGTAGACTGTCTCTCCGCACACCTAAAAACCCTAGTTATATCCTCTCATCCCCAAAGCATTGATGAAGCCCTAGACATGGCCCTTAAGCAGGAAAGGGAGCAGGGATTGCAGAAGCCTTCTAGCATGTGATATTTAGGGTTGACCACCACTGAGGAAGAGAAGTTCAAGAAGTTCCACCCCGACCATAATAAAGGATCAGGGAAAGGAGAAGGTTCAAGGAAGAAAGGACCGAAGAATAGAAAGCTGATGGATTACCGCAACAAATGTAAGACTTTTGGACGAGGACATGACGAACCTTGTCGCTACACCAAGCCGGTCTGCTGCAACTGCAAGAAGGAGGTACATTTCCTTGCCAAGTGCCCCAATGCATCTATCCTTGGCAAACCTCCAGCGGGTGCTCCACCCCCTCGGGGACACCACAATGCCAGGGTGTTCACAGTAACAATAGAGGAGGCTAGGGCAAATCCGAACCAGCTTGTCGAAGGTAACCTTAAATCTTTTACATATATCTAATATCTTGTTCAATGCCTTCAATTATTTAAAATATAATTATCATGTATAGGCATTATTTTCTTGAATGGACATCCTGTTAAAGCATTGTTTGATTCTGGATCCACAAATACATTTATCTCTCAAAATTTGGCCTCAATGTTGCACTTACATATAAGGGACTTGGGATACATTATGGATGTGTCAACTCCTAGTGGCAAAATATTCACTACATTGCAGAAAACCGATGTCCTCCCTCTAAAATTTGAAAATTATTACATGCCCTTTGAATTCATTCTCTTAACCATGGAATGACTTTGATGTTATTCTTGGCATGGATTGGCTATACACATATCATGCTTACATTGACTGTAGAAACAAGATGGTAGTCCTATCTCAACCTCATTCCCCTCCTATAGTGATCCCTCGGGGAAGCAGATTCTATAATAATATAATAATTTCCTCTCTTAAAGATAAAAAGCTCATATCTAAAGGATGTAAAGTCTTCCTCGCATTCATCTCAGAGACCAGTCCTGACAACGGGCCTGTAGAAAGACTGGAGGTGGTACGTGATTTCCTTGACGTATTTCCGGAGGAGCTTCTTGGGCTTCCTCCAAACAGAGACATTGAGTTCTCCATAGATCTTCTTCCTGGAACCACTCCGATTTCTAGGGCACCGTACAGGATGGCACCTGCTAAGTTTATGGAGCTGAAGAAACAATTACAAGATCTTCTTGATAAGGGTTTTATCTACCCTAGCATTTCCCCCTGGGGTGCACCTGTCCTTTTTGTTAAAAAGAAAGATGGTTCAATGCGAATGTGTATTGACTATCGCATGTTGAACCAAGCTACCATTAAAAATAAGTATCCTCTCCCTCGTATTGATGACCTCTTTGATCAACTTCGTACTGCTAAAGTTTTCTCAAAAATTGATCTTATTTCTGGCTACCATCAACTTAAGGTCAAGGATTCAGATATATCTAAGACCTCTTTCTGAACTCGTTACGGGCACTATGAATTTCTAGTGATGCCGTTCGGGTTGACCAACACACCTGGCGTATTCATGAACTTGATGAAAAATGTCTTCCAACCTTATCTGGATGAGTTTGTGGTTGTCTTTATTGATGATATTCTGATCTATTCTGATTCTATGGAGAAACATCGAGAGCATTTGAAGTATGTCCTTGAGATTCTTCAAGCCCAGAAATTCTATGGAAAGCTTTCTAAATGTGAATTATGGATTGAAAAAGTTATGTTTCTTGGTCATGTCATTTCGGGGGGTAACATATCTGTTGATCCTGCTAAAGTATCTACTATACTTGATTGGCAACCTCCTCGTAATCCTTTTGAAATCCGAAGTTTCTTAGGTGTGGCCGAATATTATCGTCATTTTATTCCGAATTTCTCCAAAGTGGCACTTCCTCTCACTAAGCTTACTCGGAAGGATGAGCATTTCATCTGGTCAGTTGCTTGTGAGTCTAGCTTCCCAGAGCTTAAACAAAAGTTGACGTCAGCACCTGTCCTTGTTTTACCCTCTGGCAATGAAGGATTTGTGATATTCACTGATGCTTCCCGACATGGTCTAGGGTGTGTCCTACAGCAGAACGGGAAAGTAGTGGCCTTCGCTTCCAGAAAGATGAAACCCAATGAGTTGAATCACCCTACGCATGATTTGGAGTTAGCTGCTATCATACATGCTCTCAAAATCTAGAGGCACTACTTGTATGGGGCAACGTTTGATATCTTCACCGACCACAAAAGCCTCAAGTACATTCTGACGCAAAAGGATTTGAATCTGCAACAACGACAGTGGATTGAGTACTTGAAGGACTATGACTTCACCATTGGCTACCATCCAGGTAAGGCCAATGTGGTTGTAGATGCTCTTATTAGGAAAAGAGCTATTTGTGCATCCCTGTCTGTACCCAAATGGAGGAACATGGAGGACCCAGAAAGCTGGAGACCACAATTCCTGGTTGATCGTATGCATGTCAATAACATCTCTATCACCTCCAACCTGCATTCTGAACTTCTGGAAGCACAGAAAGCTAGTCCCGAGCTTGCAGAGCTCTCCTCTCTCCTTGTTAAACCTCATACTCATCTGTCTGTGGGTCTTGATGGTGGTCTTCGATACAAGAATCACATGTGGGTCCCTGAGCAGTCAGCTGTAAAGACAACAATTCTTAGTGAGGCACATGGGTCCAAGTACACAGTTCATCCCGGCATGACGAAGATGTACAAAGATCTACAACGTCAGTTCTGGTGGAGAGGCATGAAGCATGACATTGCAGATTTCGTGTCCAGATGTCTGACATGCCAAAGAATCAAGGCCGAGCATCAAAGACCAGGTGGTCTACTGCAACCCCTCGAGATCCCAGAATGGAAATGGGAACATATCACTGTGGATTTCATAGTGGGATTACCCAGGACTAGGAAGGGGTACGATGCTGCATGGGTCATCATGGATCGTCTCACCAAGTTAGCTCATTTTCTACCCGTGAAGACTACTGCGAAAGTTTCTGAGTTGGCCGACCTTTATATACGGGAGATTGTACATCTGCATGGAGTTCCAACGTCCATTGTCTCGGACTGGGACCCAAAGTTCACTTCAAAGCTATGGAAACAGGTTCAAGAAGAATTAGGCACCAAGTTGAACTTCAGTACAGCTTATCATCCATAGACAGATGGACAGTCAGAACAAACAGTGTAGATTCTAGAGGATCTTCTATGAGCTGGTGTGCTTGATTGGGAAGGCTCGTGGGACCATTACATGCCTTTAGCTGAGTTTGCCTATAATAATAGTTATCAGGAGAGTATTGGGATGCCACCATAAGAAGCTCTCTATGGACGACCGTGCCGATCTCCATTACATTGGGACGATGTCGGAGAACACACCTTGATGAAATCCGAGGAGATGCAGCTGTATGCAGATAAGGTTGCACTGATCAGGCAGAGAATGAAGTGAGCACATGATAGGTAGAAATCATATGCATATGCTCACAGGCAGGAATGTCAGTTCAAGGAAGGTGATCATGTCTTTTTGAAGATCTGACCGATTCGAGCTTTGGCCAAGAATAAGGGAAAGCTCAGTCCTCATTATGCGGGACCCTTCAAGATCCTTGAAAGGGTTGGAGAATGTTCCTATCACCTTGCTTTGCCACCCCAGTATAGTGCCATGCATAATGTCTTTCATTATCTAATCTGAAGCCTTATGTCAAAGACCCCAGTCACATTCTGAATCATGAGCCTCTTGAGCTGAAAGGTGATCTGACATATGCTGAGTCACCAGTCAGAATCCTTGATTTCAAGACAAAGGAGCTTCACAATAATCGGCGTATAGATATGGTGAAAGTTCTCTGGAGCCACCATGATCAAATCGATGCTACATGGGAGGTCAAGTCTGAAGTCGAGCGGAAATATCCACATCTCTTTCAGGCAGCTTGAATTTTGAGGGCAAAATTCTTAAAAGGAGGGGAGAATGTGACAAAGTGATTTTTTATAGTATTTTCTCTCTCTTAACAGTTTTATTATCAAATGATTTGACCAAAATACCCTCATATACTCCCCTCACTTAATTGGACAAATATGTGTCACAAATTGCAAACATATGCTAACCCTAGCATGCTATTATGATAAAATACATATGTTAATGTATTTAATAAATGAACACATCAAACTTTCTATTTTGGACCCCTAATTTATACCATAGTCACATCTTGACATCATTAAGCTAACCCTAAAATTTTGTTCCAATTGGATGTACCATTTGGAAGTTATTCACATTTGAAAATCAGGTGTATAATTCCAACTAGTAACTCTAGGACCTATGTTTTCAATTTAATTGATCAAATTTTAGGTCACGCGGCACATTAAGCTATTTGGAGCGGACCACTTAGCTGGGTTTCAAATCCAGCCATCCGATCTGATGGCCATAGATCCACGCTATGATCCAAGGGTCAAGGACCCGTCACCTACCTCCCGCCTTTCCCGGTCTTGACCCCCAACAGAACCCCGACCCAACGACGATCTCGGGTGCCTGACTCCTGCGTCGCCTACCTGAGATATTTGGAGGACACGATTCTCTCACCGAAATGAGCTCAACGAAACCTCACATGTCACCCAAGACCCTCGGAGCAGGGAGAACGACCTCCCCTTTTCCTTGCTGCTCTCACTCCGGCGGCGGCTGTAAAGCCCGGGACCCCCCCATCCAACCCTAAACCTACCCAAAGGCCTATAAAAGACCCCCTCGACGTCACCACCACCCTATTTTACCACAACCCTCTACTTCCCGACCCTCTTTGACACCAGAGACCCCTGCCTGAAATCTGATTCTCAGCAGCGCCGCCGCTTTACCCTGCTAGCATTCTCCTCTGCCTCGCCATCCTCCCCCTCAATTGGTTGCTCCACCCAGTTCGCCAGAGCCCGCCAGTCTTGGGAGGCACCTTCTAGATTGCACCCGCAGCCTGTTGCATCTTCGCCTCCTCTTTCGGTGAGCTCCCTGCCGCACCTTAACTCTTTTACAAGTTGCTCAAGCAAGAAAGGCTTGCGCGCATGGTGCCAACAGAGACCGAAGTGGACGAGTAGCCATCGCCAAATCAGCCAGAGGAGTCGCAGGCCACCACTCCCACTCAGAGATCCGCAGGCTTCTTTGCAAATCCTGAGATCAACGAGAGACGTCAATCCAGTCAGATCTAGCCATTGATCAAGGTAGAAATTCTCTCTTTTTATTTTCTTTTACCCAAGAAATGAATTATCTTAGGAAAATCCTAGGAAATGCTAGGATTATCAGAAAATATCGAATAAATATACCATTTTGATCAGAAAAATATTCTCTATCCAAATAAAAAGTTACCAGGACCTAAATCCGTTGCCTTTTCCAAAAATAGTTGCCTAAAGCCTAAATGACTTCCTTAATTATAATGAATTGTTGATAATAATTTTCCTTGATAATATCTGACTGTCTACACTATATTTAACCATAGACGAAACCCTATTTTCTAAATAACTTGAAATACTATTTTAAGATGATTAATGACCTAAGGAGTAGGAGAAACCCTAGATCTAGTTTCTCTTTCTACATGGAATTAAAGATATATCTTTATAACAAAATTAATATCACTAGATGATAATTAGTGATTATGATTGGTCTGAATCTTTAAAACGAAACCTGATGTATGAATGGTTAATATGTTTAGGTTGCTTTTCCCCTTTTATCTAACCCTCTTATAAACCCTAGTTTATGGAAATCTTCTAATTGATTAATTAAATGTTATCTTTTAAGCAAACTAATTAATGATGGATCATACCTAATAATATTTCTAAACTCAATTAAAATATGGGAAATCCCTAATCTGGATTAAGATAACATAAAAAGGAATAATAACTAAGGACATATCTTAGTATTGGTCACATGGACCAATAGTAATGTTGTACCCTTGCTTTCTTTGCAGGGTGACTAAATTCTTGATTGATTCTAAATCTTTGGACATCTGATTTGAACAAGCAGGTACGTGGACTTATAAGTATAAGACTAGATTTCTAGTTGCCTATGCTATGTATACCTTGAATGCTCATATTTGAATATGATTGCTTGCTTGACTAGTATTTGTTATACTTTGCCAAACCTAATGAAACATAAATGGTTATGATGGGTTGTAGCTATTAGAGCACATAGCCTGGTGTGGATGTATGTTGCCTAACATGGATGTATGTTTCCTTGGCCCATGTTAGATGTATGATGATATTATATTGCCCACACTAGATGTAAGTCAAGTGCAATAGGTGTAGTAAAACCGCATCAAAAATGATTGTGATAAAAAGGATGTTTACCTGATTTTCATCTTAAGAAATGGTTTTATCTCTTTTTTCTTTTTGTTCAAATATTTTCCTTTATGCAACCTTATTAGTGTAACTTTTACCACGTACCAGCTTTGCTGATGTTTTGTTTCTCGTATTTTCTAGGTGCAAGGGACAATTGACAACAAAGTGAAATGCATGCTCAAAGTACCTGAAGGCATAAAATAATAAACTTGGAGGATATAATAGATAGATCTTTTCCCTCTTATCTCATTTCTTGCTAGATGTTAGTTTAATTCTTTTCTTTGTTGAAATTGAGGATGATTGAGATCCTATGTAATAAAGTTTACTTTCTCTAGAACAATATTTTCTCTCCGTATGTAATGACTTCATTATCCTTATGAATGAATGCTTGTGAGGCATTATATGATGATGTGGACTAGATCTTGGCTCAATCTCTATTTTAGTTGACTACCTTAATCTCTTATATTTTCCCTTTTGACATCTATATATATGAGTGCACGCATATCTATGAATGTCACTATGGAAAGTATATAGAAATTGGGGGACGTCACAGAACTACTAGTAGAATCTAGAACATAGTGAAAGATGCACAAGTTAAAGAGCAATCTATGAGTAGATGTAGAGATATATCTAGATAAAGAGATAAGCAATTTTAGAAGCATGAAAGGATATAACTCACTATATATGCATCATTACCATAAGATGATTACCCCTAAGAACCTCAAGGTTGTATCAAAACAAGATATACACCTAGATAGATGTACCAAGTTATAGTACAATGGAAGCAATTTTAGACACAACGAAGAGATCCAAAGAGATCATCATCAAAACTTGCAAAACAACTCCAAGCAAGTAATTTCAACATATAGATATACCAATTTAGAGAAATTAGAGAGATAGAGTTCTAAGCAAGATAGGCAATTTAGAACATGGCAATATCCATATATAAAGGTACCAGATGAGAGTGCCAAAGAATAAGGGTATTGGTTGAGAAAATCTAGTTGAGAGGGAAATTCTCATTCATTAAGCCAACTGTGTATTCTGTGCACAATGTTATTGGTTGAGTTCTGTTTATTGACAACTCGACCGATGACAACTGTTGACAACACCCATAGGTGCCTATCGGTCGAGTTTCAAATAGGACAAACTCGACCGACAGAGCAGCTGTCAAAAAGCACATATATTTCATAAAAACATATTTAAAGGCATGCTCAATATACAAACCATATCCAAACATGTCTAAGCAAGTTATTAATGCACTATAGTAGCATTGGAAATAGTTTTTGAGCAAGGGTGTGAAGAGAATCCCAAAGTACCACTTTTTACTCAAAAACCACATGCATAGTGCACACTAACTTGAAAAAAACAAGTGAGGACATATTATAAGAAAGAGAAACATTACCTTTGTGCTTACAATTCCTTTTTCCACTTGTTCGCACCCTCTACACACCTCACCTTTCTTCTTTCATGTGGATTGAGAAGTCAATTTGCAATTCAATAGCTCAAGTCAATCCATTTGCATGTATCTACAAGAATAAAGATGAAATGGTCCCCAATCATGTTTTTAGGTCTGGAGGGGTTAGTTTAGCAACCCAAGTCCTATTTCTCTTGGGTGCTTTCCTAAAAGGATAACAAGTAGAATAATGACCAATTTTATTACAATAGTTGTATGTGCCCATAGTCTTGGAACTAGAGGATTCTCCATGGAATATTGGAGATCCTTTCTCTTTGTTGTTCCCTTGACTACTATCATACCCTAAACCATGTCTACCAATTTGTTTAGTAGTATGGTGTAGGATGTCATTAAGATTCTTTTTACCAACTAAATTTTTTTACAAAGAAGATCTCAAACCATCATTATCATGTATAA
The DNA here is from genome assembly GCA_963693085.1 of Alisma plantago-aquatica. Classification (NCBI taxonomy): domain Eukaryota; kingdom Viridiplantae; phylum Streptophyta; class Magnoliopsida; order Alismatales; family Alismataceae; genus Alisma; species Alisma plantago-aquatica. The sequence continues at coordinate 530,849,125 of OY856410.1, forward strand.
GAGAGGAAACAATAGAAAACAATTGATTGATGTTATCTCTAGCATGTAAAAGATCATTTTCTAAGCAAAAACATTTACTTAAATAAGAATCTCTATCAATATGAAGAGCAACAACATCATTCTCTCTACTAGTAGAAATGGAAAAAGATTCATGCACATTGATTTTAGCAAGCAAGAAGGTATTTTCTATTTCTAATTCTTGCAAAACAAAATCTTTACTGAAGCCTTCTCATGCTGCTTTGGCTTAGCTTTTTTGAGTTCTCTTTGCAAGGGGCACAACCCTTGATCCTACAGGCGAAGCGTGTGGTTCTCCATGGTACGAACATAAGGTTGAGCTTCTAAAAATCTAATCTTATCAAGCAAACTAGCATTTTCAAGTTTAAGAGAGTCTACTTGGATAAGACAAGCATTTTTATCATCAAGCAAGCAAGAATTAGCATGTTCAAGATCATCTAGTTCTACATGCAAATAATTAATTATTTTAGCGAGCTTTTTCTTTTTCCTTTTATAATACTTAAGAGAGGCACAAGTGTCATGAATAATAGCAATAAAAGATTCTTTATCTAAAGAGTTTAGATTTACCTCACTTGAGTCCTTACTTGTTGATGCTATAAGAGCAAAATGACATTCTCCTTCATCACTAGAGCTTGAGATTGATCCTCCACTTGAATCTTCACTTGATCTTGAGTTGGAGGAGTCACTTGAGCTTGAGTACCATTTCTCCTTCTTCTTGTACTACTCTTCTCTTCTTTTATGAAGATGGGTCGTTTTGCCTTGTAGGCAATTTTCCTTGTAGTGACCCTTCTTTCCACATGTGAAGCACTAGATGGAGGAGGACTTGCCTTTCTAGAATCTACCCTTGGAGTACATGGAATCTTCTTCAACATGTGAGGATGGAGAGACTTGTTCAATGATAGCTTCAATTTGATCTTTTATTTCAGCCTTCTTCATTCTCTTAAGATCTTTCTTCTCTTATCTTTCTACTTCCTCCCTCTTGTCAAGTGTGGCTTCATGTGCTTGTAGATTTCCAATGAGCTCTTCAATAGGAATATCCTTAAGAGGCCTTGCTTCTTCAATAGAAGTCACCTTGGGTTCCCACCTCTTGGTTGAGTTCTAAGGATCTTTGAGTTGATCTCTCCACTAGAATAGGATGTCCTAGAATAGCAAGACCATTCACAATGGTGTTGAGCCTTGAGTACATGTTGGCTATCCTCTCCTCCTTCCCCATCTTAAAGTTCTCAAGAAGCCCTTTAAGCATGTAGACTTTGCTTTCCTTCACTTGATCTATCCCCTCATAAATGATGCATAACTTTCTCCATACCTCATAAGCTATTTCACATGAAGAATCCTGTTGAGCTCGGTGGGGGTCATGGAGGCATAGAGGATGTGCATGGCTCTAGCATTCAAGGTTGCTTTCTTTAAGGTAGCTTCATCCCTTTCTTCAATCTTTGTCTTTGGTAGCATGTATGGGCTGTTCACAATTTGCCACATCTCAAGACTTGATCCTTGGATGTAGAATTGAAGCCTTCTTCTCCAATAGAGGAAGTTGCTCCCATCAAAGATTGGAAGTCTGATCAAGTATCTCCCTCCTTCATAGTCACCCTTCTTATCTGATACCAATTGTTCGATCCTATATGGGTGATTAGATGCTCTAGAGGGGGGGTGAATAGAGCCAAATGCACTCAAACAAAATTTATTAGACCTGCAAGATATATGATAAGATAAAGTTGCTAAATAGGTAATTTTAGTGCAACTAAAACATGCATAACAAGGATGAGAGAGATTGAGCAAACACAAGTAGACAAGCTATTTAGAGTGGTTCCACACTTCGAATTACAAGTATGTCAGTCCACTTACCTAGGGAGGTCACCCTCTAGGATTTCCCAACCATTGCATTCTTATATTCATTCATAAGACTTACAATACATGACCAAACAAAGGACTTACCTATCCAATACAAAGAGTCTTCAACCTTACCAAGGAATTACCCACTTTGCAAGAGTCTTCTGCCTTCTTCCAAGGATTTACCTACTCTTGCACAAGTCTTCAGCCTTCAAGGAATTACCCACTCTTCTTGAATCTTCTGCATTTGACTTCACCTTCATTCGGAGAAGCTTCCACCAAGAACTTACCCACTTGACAAAGGAGTCTTCTGCCTTCACCAAGGGCTTACCCACTCTTGCTCCAAGTCTTCAACCTTGATCTTCACCAAGGGACGCCTTCCCTTGTTCTTCTTCACCTCTCTTAGCTAAGAGAGAGAAGCTTCATCTTCATGATTGAATTGAGAGATGGGGAGGTGGTAGAAGTGAGAGCCTCACAAGATATACATGTAGAACTATCTCTCTTACAAATTTCACACTCATTCTAATGGATGTAGCAAGTGATTAAGCTTAGAGAGAGAGGAGGCTGTAGGAAGAACTCAACTATAGAATAGGAACCTTACATAGAGTTTGCATTGAATGCTCAACCTTAGAATGAAGCCCAAGAGGTCCTATTTATAGCTGGGGATGCCTCTTAGCCTTTGGGAACACTTGAGAATAAAAACTAGCCATTTTGTGTCTTGCAACGAATATATTTTCACTTGTTGCAACTCCACAACGGCTAGAAGCACTTTTCTGCACTTTTCCGTACAGTGCAATTGGTCGAGTTTCTATAAAGCTAACTCGACCGATAGAGTAAAAGGCAAAGTCGATATTCATACCATTAGTCGAGTTTGTCCTGAGGAAACTCGACCGAACAATGAAAATCGAATTGGTCAGTTACTCCATTGGTCAAGTTCTGTGTAGTGTAAACTCGACTGATCGAAAGTCATTTTCAAGATCCAATCACAATCGATCGAATTTGCAACTCACAAAACTCGATCGATGAACAACCTGATGTGAATTTTGGAAAATGGCTTTTGAGTGCTTAAACATTCGATCTATGTGCTCCTGATTTTTTCTAAGCTTAATTACAAGTCATACAATCATTACAAGTGATTTACAACATGATTCTAAATGATTTACATCATATTACAAAAGTGTGCACTTGTATTGATTTTGACTTGTCTTTTCTCCAATTTGATATGTGCAAGTTAGGGCATTTGGAGTTTGTCTATACCTAATCTGAAATCACTCAAGTAGAGACATTAGCCACCCATATGTGGAATGGTTAGTCATCATCAAAACAAAGGGTTAGTCAATTTAGACATGATTCAACATTCTCCCCCTTTTTGAAGATGAAAAACCATTCCATAAATGTATTGAAAGCTTTTAAGTAAAATCATACTTTCAGAGAAACCTAGGACTCCAATAGAATTGAGTTCATATGCTCCCCCTCAATTGATGCTATTTCTCCAGCATGGTTAGCTTTCATAACATTTATAGAATACTATGTCTTCTACACATATATATCTTGTCCCATTTATCTTCTCCCCTTTACATGGGCATACCTCTCCTCTTCATGTAAGACATGCCTTCTTCCATTTTTAAAAGAAGGCATACCTTTCTTCCCCTTTGTCATTTCAAAAAGTGGGGGTATGAAGAAATAAGAAACATCACTTGTTAAAGAGAAAGGAGATAACACAAATATATATAATGAGAGTAGAAGAGCACAAATAGGGGCTTGTCCAAGCATAGAAAGAAAAGAAAGTTAAAGCATATACTTGAACAACCCAAAAATGCAAGATAAGGTGTTGTAGAAAAGCAATAAATCGCAATTTTGATCCTCAAGATGATAGGATTTTCCCAAAAATTGTCAGGGCTCATGGCAGAGCGATGCGCTTTGCTCAGAAGGTCGTTTCTGCATAAAAACACTACTCTTGCAGCAAAAACTAAAACTAGAGCAAAGTCTGCATAATATCCAAAAATACTCCAATTTCTACATATAATGTAGATCTATGTACCCTGCATTACAATGTTATGCAAGCAACTCAAGATAGTAGATATACAAATCAAGGAACAAGCTTGAGTATGTATGAGACAAGATACAAGCATAGCATATAGATGAGCAAAGATGCTAATTATAAACAAGGATATAAATACATGTATATGAACTACTAGTAGAATCTAGATCATAGTGAAAGATGCACAAGTTAAAGAGCAAGCTATGAGTAGATGTAGAGATATATCCAAACAATGAGATAAGAAATTTTAAAAGCATGAAAGGATATAACTCACTAGATATGCATCCTTACCATAAGATGATTACCCCTAAGAACCTCAAGATTGTATCAAAACAAGATATACACATAGATATATGTAGCAAGTTAGAGTACAACAAAAACAATTTTAGATACAATCAAGAGATCCAAAGAGATCATCATCAAAACCTGCAAAACAACTCAAAGCAAGTAATTGCAGCATATAGATATACCCATTTAGAGCAATTAGAGAGATAGAGTTGTAAGCAAGATTGGAAATTTAGAACATAGAAATATGCATATATAAAGGTACCAAATGAGAGTTCCAAAGAATAAGTCTATTGGTTGAGAAAATCTAGTTGAGAGGGAAATTGTCATTCAATAAGCCAACTGTGTATTTTGTGCACAGTGTTATCGGTCGAGTTCTGTGTATTGACAACTCGACCGATGACAGCTGTTGGCAACACCCATAGGTGCCTATCGGTCGAGTTTCAAACAGGACAAACTTGACTGACAGGGCAGCTGTCAAAAAGCACATATATTTCATAAAAACATATTTAAAGGAATGCTAAATATACAAACCATATCCAAACATGTCTAAGAAAGTTAGTAATGCACTATAGAAGCATTGGAAATAGTTTTTGAGCAAGAGTGTGAAGAGAATCCCAAAGTACCACTTTTGACTCAAAAACCACATGCATAGCGCACACTAACTTGAAAAAAACAAGTTATGACAAGTTATAAGCACACGAAACATTACCTTTGTGCTTACCATTCCTTTTTCCACTTGTTGTCGCCCTCTACACATATCACCTTTCTTCTTTCATGTGGATTGAGAAGTCAATTTGCAATTCAATAGCTCAAGTCAATCCATTTGCAAGTACCTACAAGAAGAAAGATGAAATGGTCCCCAATCATGTTTTTGGGTCTGGAGGGGTTAGTTTAGCAACTTGAGTCGTATTGCTCTTGGGTGCTTTCCTAAAAGGACAACAAGTAGAATAATGATCAATTTCATTGCACTAGTTGCATGTGCCCATAGTCTTGGAACTAGAGGATTCTCCATGGAATATTGGAGGTCCTTTATCTTTGTTGTTCCCTAGACTACTGTCATACCCTAAACCATGTCTACTAATTTGTCTAGTAGTATGGGGTAGAATGTCATTAAGATTCTTTTTACCAACTAAATTTTTTTGCAAAGAAGATCTCAAACCATCATTATCATGCATAAGAGAGGAAACAATAGAAAACAATTGATTGATGTTATCTCTAGCATGCAAAAGATCATTTTCTAAGCAAAGAGATTTACTTAAATAAGAATCTCTATCAATATGAAGAGAAGCAACATCATTCTCTCTACTAGTAGAATTGAACAAGATTCATGCACATTGATTTTAGCAATCAAGGAGGCATTTTTCTGTTTCTAATTCTTGCAAAACAAAATCTTTGTCCCTATTTTTAGATTTAAGAACATCAATATCATGCATGAGAGAATCAATTAAAGTATGCTCTTCATCAGAACTAGGCACAGAGAGTTTGAGCTTCTAAAAATCTAATCTTATCAAGAAAACTAGCATTTTCAAGTTTAAGAGAGTCTACTTGGCTAAGACAAACATTTGTATCATCAAGAAAGCAAGAATTAGCATGTTCAAGATCATCTAGTTCTACATGCAAATTATCAACAATTTTAGCGAGCTTTTTCTTTTTCCTTTTATAAGACTTGAGAGGCACAAGTATCATGAACAATAGTAATCAAAGATTATTTATCTAAAGAGTTTAGATTTAACTCACTTGAGTCCTTACTTGTTGATTCTATAAGAGAAAAATGGCATTCTCCTTCATTACTAGAGCTTGAGCTTGATCCTTCACTTGAATCTTCACTTAAGCTTGAGTTGGAGGAGTCACTTGAGCATGAGTGCCATTTCTCCTTCTTGTACTTCTCTTCTCTTCTTTTATGAAGATGGGTCTTTTTGCCTTGTAGGCAATCTTCCTTGTAGTGACCCTTCTTTCCACATGTGAAGCACTGGATGGAGGAGGACTTACCTTTGTAGAATCTACCCTTGGAGTACATGGCATCTTCTTCAACATGTGAGGATGGAGAGACTTGTTCCATGATAGCTTCAATTTGAGCCTTCATTTCAACCTTCTTCATTCTCTTTAGCTCTTTCTTCTCTTGTCTTTCTACTTCATCCCTCTTGTCAAGTGTGGCTTCATGTGCTTGTAGATTTCTAATGAGCTCTTCAATAGGAATATCCTTAAGAGACCTTGCTTCTTCAATGGAAGTCACCTTGGGTTCCCACCTCTTGGGGAGAGTTCTAAGTATCTTTGAGTTGATCTCTCCACTAGACATAGGATGTCCTAGAACAACAAGATCATTCTCAATGGTGTTGAGGCTTGAGTACATGTTGGCTATCCTCTCCTCCTTTCCCATCTTAAAGTTCTCAAGCAACCCTTTGAGCATGTAGACTTTTCTTTCCTTCACTTGATATGTCCCCTCATAAGTGATGCATAGCTTTCTCCATACCTCATAGGCTGTTTCACATGAAGAAATCTGGTTGAACTCGGTGGGGGTCATGGAGGCATAGAGGATTTGCATGGCTCTAGCATTCAAGGTTGCTTTCTTCAAGGTAGCTTCATCCCATTCTTCAATCTTTGTCTTTTGTAGCATGTATGGATTGTTCACCATTTGCCACATCTCAAGACTTGATCCTTGGATGTCGAATTGAAGCCTTCTTCTCCAATAGAGGAAGTTTCTCCCATCAAAGATTGGAAGGCTGATCAAGTATCTCTCTCCTTGGTAGTCACCCATCTTCTCTTACTTGTTGAAGTATGCTTGGAGAAGACCCGCTCTGATACCAATTGTTGGATCCTATATGGGTGATTAGATACTCTAGAGGGGGGTGAATAGAGCTGAATGCACTCAAACAAAATTCATTAGACCTTCAAGATATATGATAAGATAAGGTTGCTAAATAGGTAATTTGAGTGCAACTAAAATATGCATAGCAAAGTGAGAGAGATTGAGAAAACACAAGTAGACAAGCTATTTAGAGTGGTTCCACACTTCAAACTAGAAGTATGTCAGTCCACTTATCTAGAGTTGTCAACCTCTAGGATTTCCTAACCATTGCATTCTTATATTCATTCATAAGACTTACAATACATGACAAAACAAAGGACTTACCTAACCAATACAAAGAGTCTTCAACCTTACCAAGGACTTACCCACTTTGCAAGAGTCTTCCACCTTCTTCCAAGGACTTATCTACTTTTGCACAAGTCTTCATCCTTCAAGGAATTAACCACTCTGCTTGGATCTTTTGCCTTTGACTTCACCTTCATTCAGAAAAGATTCCACAAAAGACTTACCCATTTGAGCAAGGAGTCTTCTGCCTTCACCAAGGGCTTACCCACTCTTGCTCCAAGTCTTCAACCTTGATGTTCACCAAGGGACGCCTTCCCTTGTTCTTCTTCACCTCTCTCAGCTATGAGAGAGAACCTTCATCGTCATGATTGAAATGAGAGATGGGGAGGTGGTGGGAGTGAGAGCCTCACAAGATATACATGTAGAACTAGCTCTCTTACATATTTCCTCCTCACTCTAATGGATGTAGCAAGTGATTAAGCTAAGAGAGAGAGGTGGATGTAGGAAGCACTCAACTATAGAATAGGAACCTTACATAGAGTTTGCATTGAATTCTCAACATTGGAATGAAGTCCAAGGGGTTCTATTTATAGCTGGGGATGCCTCTTAGCCTTTGGGAACACTTGAGAATGAAAACTAGCTGTTTTGTGTCTTGCAATGGATATATTTTCACTTGTTGCAACTCCACAACGGCTAGAAGCATTTTTCTGCACTTTTCCATACAATGTAATCGGTCGAGTTTCTATAAGCGTAACTCGACGGATAGAGTAAAAGACAAAGCCAATATTCATACCATCGATCGAGTTTGTCCTGGGGAAACTCGATCGACCAATGAAAATCAAATTGGTCAGTTACACCATCGGTCGAGTTCTGTGTAGTGTAAACCCGACCGATCAAAAGTCATTTTCAAGATCCAATCACGATTGGTCGAGTTTGCAATTCATAGAACTCGATCGATGAACAACCTGATGTGAATTTTGGAAAATGGATTTTGAGTGCTTAAACATTCGATCTAAGTGCTCCTGATTTTTTCTAAGCTTAATTACAAGTCATAAAATCATTACAAATGATTTACGACATGATCCTAATGTATTTACATCATATTACAAAAGCATGCACTTGTATTGATTTTGCCTTGTCTTTTCTCCAATTTGATATGCGCAAGTTAGGGAATTTGGAGTGTGTCTATACTTAATCTGAAATCACTCAAGTAGAGACATTAGACACAAATATGTGGAATGGTTAGTCATCATCAAAACAAAGGTTTAGTCAATTTAGACGTGAGTGAACATTGACCTAATTGACCTTGAGTCAACATTCTCCCCCTTTTTGAAGATGACAAACCATTCCGTAAATGTATTGAAAGATTTTAAGTAAAATCATACCTTTAGAGAAACCTAGGGTTTTCAATAGAATTGACTTCATATGCTCCCCCTCAATTGATGCTATTTCTCTTGCATGGTTAGCTTTCATAACATTTATAGAATACTATGTCTTCTACACATATATCTTCTCCCATTTACCTTCTCCCCTTTACATGGACATACCTCTCCTCTTCATGTAAGACATGCCTGCTTCCTCTTTTAAAAGAAGACATACCTTTCTCCCCCTTTGTCATTTCAAAAAGCGGGGGTATGAAAAAAGAAGAAACATCACTTGATAAAGAGAAAGGAGACAACACAAATATATATAAGGAGAGTAGAATTTCACAGATAGGGGCTGGTCCAAGCATAGAAAGAAAAGCAAGTTAAAGCATATACTTGAACAACCCAAAAATGCAAGATAAGGTGTTGTAGAAAAACAATAAATCGCAATTTTGACCCTCAAGATGACAGAATTTTTGTGAAAATTGTCAGGGCTCATGGCAGGGCATGAGCCTTGCTCAGAAGGTCGTTTCTGCATAAAAAACACTACTCTTGCAGCAAAAACTGAAACTGGAGCAAAGTCTGCATAAAGTCCAAAAATACTCTAATTTCTACATATAATGTAGATCTATGTACCCTACATCACAATGTTATGCAAGCAACTCAAGATAGTAGATATGCAATTCAAGGAATAAGCTTGAGCATGTATGAGACAAGATACAAGCATAGCATATAGATGAGCAAAGATGCTAATTATGAACAAGGATAGAACTACAGGTATATGAACTACTAGTAGAATCTAGATCATAGCAAAAGATGCACAAGTTAAAGAGCAAGCTATGAGTAGATGTAGAGATATATCCAAACAACGAGATAAGCAATTTAGAAGCATGAAAGGATAGAACTCACTAGATATGCGCCCTTACCATAAGATGATTACCCCTAAGAACCTCAAGGTTGTATCAAAACAAGATATACACCTAGATAGATGTAGCAAGTTAGAGTACAACGGAAGCAATTTTAGACACAACCAAGCGATCCAAAGAGATCATCATCAAAACCTGCAAAACAACTCAAAGCAAGTAATTGCAACAAATAAATATATACCAATTTAGAGCAATTAGAGATATAGAGTTGTAAGAAAGATAGGAAATTTAGAACATGGCAATATTCATATATAAAGGTACCAAATGAAAGTGCCAAAGAATAAGGCTATTGGGTGAGAAAATCTAGTTGAGAGGGAAATTCTCATTCAATAAGCCAACTGTGTATTATGTGCACCGTGTTATTGGTCAAGTTTTGTGTATTGACAACTCAACCGATGACAGATGTTGGCAACACCCATAGGTGCCTATCGGTCGAGTTTCAAATAGGACAAACTCGACCAACAGAGCAACTGTCAAAAAGCACATATATTTCATAAAAACATATTTAAAGACATGCTAAATATACAAACCATATCCAAACATGTCTAAGGAAGTTAATAGTGCACTATAAAAGCATTGGAAACCATTTTTGAGCAAGATTGTGAAGAGTATCCCAAAAGTACCACTTTTGACTAAAAAACCACATGCATAGTGCACACTAACTTGACAAAAACAAGTTAGGACAGGTTATAAGAAAGTGAAACATTACCTTTGTGCTTACCATTCCTTTTTCCATTTGATGTCGCCCTCTACACATCACACCTTTCTTCTTTCATGTGGATTGAGAAGTCAATTTGCAATTCAATAGCTCAAGTCAATCCATTTGCAAGTACCTCCAAGAAGAAAGTTGAAATGGTCCCCAATCATGTTTTTGGGTCTGGAGGGGTTAGTTTAGCAACTCAAGTCCTATTTCTCTTGGGTGCTTTCCTAAAAGGACAACAAGTAGAATAAGGACCAATTTCATTGCAATAGTTGCATGTTCGCACAGTCTTGGAACTAGAGGGTTCTCCATGGAATATTGGAGGTCCTTTATCTTTGTTGTTCCCTTGACTACTATCATACCCTAAACCATGTCTACCAATTTGTTTAGTAGTATGGTGGAGGATGTCATTAATATTCTTTTTACCAACTATTTTTTTTGCAAAGAAGACCTCAAACCATTATTATCATGCATAAGAGAGGAAACAATACAAAACAATTGATTGATGTTATCTCTAGCATGCAAAAGATCATTTTCTAAGCAAAGAGATTTACTTCAATAAGTATCTCTATCAATATTAAGAGCAGCAACATAATTCTCTCTACTAGTAGAGCTGGAACAAGATTCATGCACATTGATTTTAGCATGCAAGGACGCATTTTCTGTTTCTAATTCTTGCAAAACAAAATCTTTGTCCTTGTTTTCAAATTTAAGAACATCAATACCATGCATGAGAGAATCAATTAAAGTATTCTCTTCATTAGAACAAGGCATGAGAGGATGAGCTTTTAAAAATATAATCTTATCAAGCAAACTAGTATTTTCAAGTTTAAGAGAGTCTACTTGGCTAAGACAAGCATTTTTACCATCAAGCAAGCAAAAATTGGCATGTTCAAGATCATCTAGTTCTACATGCAAATTATCAACAATTTTAGCGAGCTTTTTCTTTTTCCTTTTATAAGACTTAAGAGAGGCACAAGTATCTTGAATAATAGCAATTAAAGATTCTTTATCTAAAGAGTTTAGATTTACCTCACTTGAGTCCTTACTTGTTGATTCTATAAGAGCAAAATGGCATTCTCCTTCATCACTAGAGCTTGAGCTTGATCCTTCACTTGAATCTTCACTTGAGCTTGAGTTGGATGAGTCACTTGAGCTTGAGTGCCATTTCTCCTTCTTCTTGTACTTATCTTCTCTTCTTTTATGAAGATGGGTCTTTGTGCCTTGTAGTGACCCTTATTTCAACATGTGAAGCACTGGATGGAGGAGGACTTCCCTTTGTAGAATCTACCCTTGGAGTACATGGAATCTTCTTCAACATGTGAGGATGGAGAGAATTGTTCCATGATAGCTTCAATTTGTGCCTTCATTTCAGCCTTTTTCATTCTCTTTAGCTCTTTCTTCTCAAGTCTTTCTACTTCCTCCCTCTTGTCAAGTGTGGCTTCATGTGTCTGTAGATTTCCAACGAGCTCTTCAATAGGAATATCCTTAAGAGACCTTGCTTATTCAATGGAAGTCACCTTGGGATCCCACCTCTTGGGGAGAGTTCTAAGGATCTTTGAGTTGATCTCTCCACTAGACATAGGATGTCCTAGAATAGCAAGACCATTCACAATGGTGTTGAGGCTTGAGTACATGTTGGATATCCTCTCCTCCTTTCCCATCTTAAAGTTCTCAACCAACCCTTTGAGCATGTAGACTTTTCTTTCCTTCACTTGATTTGTCCCCTCATAAGTGATGCATAGATTTCTCTATACCTCATAGGCTATTTCACATGAAGAAATCCAGTTGAACTCGGTGGGGGTCATGGAGACATAGAGGATGTGCATGGCTCTAGCATTCAAGATTGCATTTTTCAAGGTACCTTCATACCATTCTTCAATCTTTGTCTTTGGTAGCATGTATGGGTTGTTCATTATTTGCCACATCTCAAGACTTGATCTTTGGATGTAGAATTGAAGCCTTCTTCTACAATAGAGGAAGTTGCTTCCATTAAAGATTGGAAGGTTGATCAAGTATCTCGCTCCTTGGTAGTCACCCATCTTCTCTTACTTGTTGAAGTATGCTTGGAGAAGACCCTCTCTGATACCAATTGTTAGATCCTATATGGGTGATTAGATGCTCTAGGGGGGGGGGTGAATAGAGCTGAATGCACTCAAATAAAATTCATTAGACCTTCAAGATATATGATAAGATAATGTTGCTAAATAGGTAATTTGAGTGCAACTAAAACATGCATAGCAAGGATGAGAGCGATTGAGCAAACACAAGTAGACAAGCTATTTAGAGTAGTTCCATACTTCACTTTAGAAGTATGTTAGTCCACTTACCTAGAGAGGTCAACTTCTAGGATTTCCTAACCATTGCATTCTTATATTCATTCATAAGACTTACAATACATGACCAAACAAAGGACTTACCTATCCAATACAAAGAGTCTTCAACCTTACCAAGGACTTACCCACTTTGCAAGAGTCTTTTGCCTTCTTCCAAGGACTTACCTACTCTTTCACAAGTCTTCATCCTTCAAGGAATTACCCACTCTTCTTGGATCTTCTGCCTTTGACTTCACCTTCATTCGGAGAAGCTTCCACCAAGGACTTACCCACTTGAGAAAGGAGTCTTCTGCCTTCACCAAGGGCATACCCACTCTTGCTCCAAATCTTCAGCCTTGATCTTCACCAAGGGATGCCTTCCCTTATTCTTCTTCACCTCTCTTAGCTAAGAGAGAGAACCTTCATCTTCATGATAGAAATGAGAGATGGGGAGGTGGTGGAACTGAGAGCCTCACAAGATATACAAGTAGAACTAGCTCTCTTATAGATTTCCTACTCACTCTAATGGATGTAGCAAGTGATTAAGCTAAGAGAGAGAGAGAGGAGGTTGTAGGAAGCACTCAACTATAGAATAGGAACCTTACATAGAGTTTGCATTAAATGCTCAACCTCGGAATGAAGCCCAAGGGGTCCTATTTATAGCTGGGGATGCCTCTTTGCCTTTGGGAACACTTGAGAATGAAAACTAACCGTTTTGTGGCTAGAAATAGATATATTTTCACTTGTTGCAACTCCATAACGGCTAGAAGCACTTTTCTGCACTTTTCTGTACAGTGCAATCAGTCGAGTTTCTATAAGGGTAACTCGACCGATAGAGTAAAAGACAAAGTCGATATTCATACCATCGGTCGAGTTTGTCCTGGGGAAACTCGACCGACCAATGAAAATCGAATTGGCCAGTTACTCCATCGATCGATTTCTGTGTAGTGTAAACTCGACCGATTAGAATTCATTTTCAAGATCCAATCACGATCGGTCGAGTTTGCAAGTCACAGAATTCAACCAATGAACAACCTGATGTGAATTTTGGAAAATGGCTTTTGAGTTCTTAAACATTCGATCTAAGTGCTCCACATTTTTTCTAAGCTTAGTTACAAGTCATACAATCATTACAAATGGTTTACAACACGATTCTAATGGATTTACATCATATTACAAAAGTGTGCACTTGTATTGATTTTAACTTGTCTTTTCTCCAATTTGATATGTGCAAGTTAGGGCATTTGGAGTGTGTCTATACCTAATCTGAAATCATTCAAGTAGAGACATTAGACACCAATATGTGGAATGGTTAGTCATCATCAAAACAAGGGTTTAGTCAGTTTAGACGTGAGTCAACATTGACCTAATTGACCTTGAGTCAACATTCTCCCCCTTTTTGAAGATGATAAACCATTCCGTAAATGTATTGAAAGCTTTTAAGTAAAACCATACCTTCAGAGAAACCTAGGGTTTTCAATAGAATTGAGTTCATATGCTCCCCCTCAATTGATGTTATTTCTTCTGCATGGTTAGCTTTCATAACATTTATAGAATACTATGTCTTCTACACATATATATCTTCTCCCATTTACCTTCTCCCCTTTACATGGACATACTTCTCCTCTTCATGTAAGACATGCCTACTTCCTCTTTTAAAAGAAGACATACCTTTCTCCCCCTTTATCATTTCAAAAAGTGGGGGTATGAAGAAATAAGAAATATCACTTGTTAAAGAAAAAGGAGATAACACAAATATATATAAGGAGAGTAGAAGAGCACAGATAGGGGCTTGACCAAACATAGAAAGAAAAGCTAGTTAAAGCATATACTTGAACAACCCAAAAATGCAAGATAAGGTGTTGTAGAAAAATAATAAATCGCAATTTTTATCCTCAAAATGATAGGATTTTCCCAGAAATTGTCAGGGCTCATGGAAGAGCGATGAGCTTTGCTCAGAAGGTCATTTCTGCATAAAAACACTACTCGTGCAGCAAAAACTGAAACTGGAGTGAAGTATGCATAAAATCCAAAAATACTCCAATTTCTACATATAATGTAGATTTGTGTACCCTGCATCTCAATGTTATGCAAGCAACTCAAGATAGTAGATATACAATTCAAAGAACAAGCTTGAGCATGTATGAGACAAGATACAAGCATATCATATAGATAAGCAAAGATGTTAATTATAAACAAGGATAGAACTACATGTATATGAACTACTAGTAGAATCTAGATCATAGTGAAAGATACACAAGTTAAAGAGCAAGCTATGAGTAGATGTAGAGATATATCCAAACAAAGAGATAAGCAATTTTACAAGCATGAAAGGATATAACTCACTAGATATGCATCCTTACCATAAGACGTTTACCCCTAAGAACCTCAAGGTTGTATCAAAATAGGATATACACCTAGATATATGTAGCAAGTTAGAGTAAAATGGAAGCAATTTTAGACACAACCAAGAGATCCAAAGAGATCATCATCAAAACCTGCAAAACAACTCAAAGCAAGTAATTGCAACATATAGATATACCAATTTAGAGCAATTAGAGAGATAGAGTTGTAAGCAAGATAGGTAATTTAGAACATGGCAATATGCATATATAAAGGTACCAAATGAGAGTGCCAAAGAATATGGCTATTGGTTGAGAAAATCTAGTTGTGTGGAAAATTATCATTCAATAAGCCAACTGTGTACTCTATGCAAAGTGTTATCGGTCGAGTTCTATGTATTGACAACTCGACCGACGATAGTTGTTGGCAACACCCATAGGTGCCTATCGGTCAAGTTTTAAACAGGAAAAAATCGAGCAACAGAGCAACTGTCAAAAAGCACATATATTTCATAAAAACATATTTATAGGCATGCTAAATATAAAAACCATATCCAAACATGTCTAAGAAAGTTAGTAACGCACAATAGAAGCATTGGAAATAGTTTTTGAGCAAGAGTATGAAGAGAATCCCAAAGTACCACTTTTTATTCAAAAACCACATGCATTGTGCACATTAACTTGACAAAAACAAGTTAGGACAGGTTATAAGAAAGAGAAACATTACCTTTGTGCTTAACATTCCTTTTTCCACTTGTTGTCACCCTCTACACATCTCACCTTTCTTCTTTCATGTGGATTGCGAAGTCAATTTGTAATTCAATAACTCAAGTCAATCCATTTGCAAGTACCAACAAGAAGAAAGATGAAATGGTCCACAATCATGTTTTTGGGTATGGAGGGCTTAGTTTAGCAACCCATGTCCTATTGCTCTTGGGTGCTTTCCTAAAACGACAACAAGTAGAATAATGACCAATTTCATTGCAATAGTTGCATGTGGCCATAGTCTTGGAAACAGATGATTCTCCATTGAATATTGGAGGTCGTTTATCTTTGTTGTTCCCTTGCCTACAATCATACCCTAAACCATGTCTACCAATTTGTTTAGTATTATGGTGTAGGATGTCATTAAGATTCTTTTTACCAACTAAATTTTTTTGCAAAGAAGATATCAAACCATCCTTATCAAACATAAGAGAGGAAACAGTAGAAAACAATTGATTGATGTTATCTCTAGCATGCAAAAGATCATTTTCTAAGCAAAGAGATTTGCTTAAGTAAGAATCTCTATCAATATGAAGATCAACAACATCATTCTCTCTACTAGTAGAACTGGAACAAGATTCATGCACATTGATTTTAGTAAGCAAGGAGGCATTTTTTATTTCTAATTATTGCAAAACAAATTCTTTGTCCTTATTTTCAGATTTAAGAACATCAATATCATGCATGAGAGAATCAATTAAAGTATGCTCTTCATTAGAACTAGTCATGAGAGGTTGAGCTTCTAAAAATCTAATCTTATCAAGAAAACTATCATTTTCAAGTTTAAGAGAGTCTACTTGGCTAAGACAAGCAATTTATCATCAACCAAGCAATAATTAGCATGCTCAAGATCATCTAGTTCTACTTGCAAATTATCAACAATTTTAGCGAGCTTTTTCTTTTTCCTTTTATAAGACTTAAGAGAGCACAAGTATCATGAATAATAGCAATCAAAGATTCTTTATCTAAAGAGTTTAGATTTACCTCACTTGAGTCCTTACTTGTTGATGCTACAAGAGAAAAATGGCATTCTCCTTCATCACTAGAGCATGAGCTTGATCCTTCACTTGAATCTTTAGTTGAGCTTGAGTTGGAGGAGTCACATGAGCTTGAGTGCCATTTCTCCTTCTTCTTGTACTTCTCTTCTCTTCTTTTATGAAGATGCATCTTTTTTTCCTTTTAGGCAATCTTCCTTGTAGTGACCCTTCTTTCCACATGTGAAGCACTAGATGGAGGAGGACTTGCCTTTGTAGAATCTACCCTTGGAGTACATGGCATCTTCTTCAACATGTGAGGATGGAGAGACTTGTTCCATGATAGCTTCAATTTGAGCCTTCATTTTATCCTTCTTCATTCTCTTTAGCTCTTTCTTCTCTTTTCTTTCTACTTCCTCCCTCTTGTCAAGTGTGGCTTCATGTGCTTGTAGATTTCCAATGAGCTCTTCAATAGGAATATCCTTAAGATACCTTTCTTCTTCAATGGAAGTCACCTTGGGTTACCACCTCTTGGGGAGAGTTTAAGGATCTTTGAGTTGATCTCTCCACTAGACATAGGATGTCCTAGAATAGCAAGACCATTCACAATGATGTTGAGCCTTGAGTACATGTTGGCTATCCTCTCCTCCTTTCCCATCTTAAAGTCTCAAGCAGCCCTTTGAGCATGTAGACTTTGCTTTCCTTCACTTGATCTATCCCCTCATAAGTGATGCATAGCTTTCTACATACCTCATAGGCTATTTCACAAGAAGAAATCCAGTTGAACTCGGTGCAGGTCATGGAGGCATAGAGGATGTGCATGGCTCCAGCATTCAAGGTTGCTTTCTTCAAGGTAGCTTCATCCCATTCTTCAATCTTTGTCTATGGTACATGTATGGGATGTTCACCATTTGCCACATCTCAAGACTTGATCCTTGGATGTAGAATTGAAGCCTTCTTCTCCAATAGAGGAAGTTCCTCCCATCAAAGATTGGAAGGCTGATCAAGTATCTCCGTCCTTGGTAGTCAGCCATCTTCTCTAACTTGTTGAAATATACTTGGAGAAGACCCGCTATGATACCAATTGTTGGATCCTATATGGGTGATTATATGCTCTAGTGGGGGTGAATAGGGATGAATGCACTCAAACAAAATTCATTAGACCTTCAAGATATAGGATAAGATAAGTTTGCTAAATAGGTAATTTGAGAGAAACTAAAACATGCATAAAAAGGATGAGAGAGATTGAGCAAACACAAGTAGATAAACTATTTAGAGTGGTTCCACACTTAAAACTAGAAGTATGTTAGTCCACTTACCTAGAGAGGTCAACCTCTAGGATTTACTAACCATTGCATTCTTATATTCATTCATAAGACTTACAATGCATGACCAAACAAAGGACTTACCTATCCAATACAAAGAGTCTTCAACCTTAACAAGGACTTACCCACTTTGCAAGAGTCTTCCACCTTCTTCCAAAGACTTACGTACTCTTGCACAAGTCTTTAACCTTCAAGGAATTACCCACGCTTCTTGGATCTTCTGCCTTTGACTTCACCTTCATTCGGAGAAGCTTCCACCAAGGACTTACCCACTTGAGCAAGGAGTCTTCTACCTTCACCAAGGGCTTACCCACTCTTGATCCAAGTCTTCAACCTTGATCTTCACCAAGGTCCGCCTTCCCTTATTCTTCTTCACCTCTCTTAGCTAAGATAGAGAACCTTCATCATCATGATTGAAATGAGAGACGGGGAGGTGGTGGAAGTGTGATCCTCACAAGATATACATGTAGAACTAGCTCTATTATAGATTTCCTATTCACTCTAATGGATGTAGCAAGTAATTAAGCTTAGATAGAGAGAGGAGGCTGTAGGAAGCACTCAACTATAGAATAGGAACCTTACATAGAGTTTGCATTGAATGCTCAACATTGGAATGAAGCCCAAGAGGTCCTATATATAGTTGGGGATGCCTCTTAGCCTCTGGGAACACTTGAGAATGAAAACTAGCCATTTTGTGGCTTACAACAGATATATTTTCACTTGTTGCAACTCCACAATGGCTAGAAGTACTTTTCTGCACTTTTTCATACAATGCAATTGGTCGAGTTTCTATAAGGGTAACTCAACCGATAGAGTAAAAGACAAAGCCGATATTCATACCATCAGTCGAGTTTGTCCTGGGGAAACTCAACCGACCAATGAAAATCGAATTGGTCATTTACTCCATTGGTCGATTTATGTGTAGTGTAAACTCGACCAATCAAAATTCATTTTCAAGATCCAATCACGATCGGTCGAATTTGCAACTCACATAATTCAACCGATGAACAACCTGATGTGAATTTTGGAAAATGGCTTTTGAGTGCTTAAACATTCGATCTAAGTGCTCTGAGTTTTTTCTAAGCTTAATTACAAGTCAAACAATCATTACAAATGATTTATGACATGATTCTAATCGATTTACATCATATTACAAAAGCGTGCACTTGTATTGATTTTGACTTGTCTTTTCTCCAATTTGATATGCGCAAGTTTGGGCATTTGGAGTGTGTCTATACCTAATCTAAAATCACTCAAGTAGAGACATTAGACGCCAATATGTGGAATGGTTAGTCATCATCAAAACAAGTGAGTCAACATTGACCTAATTGACCTTGAGTCAACATTCTCCCCCTTTTTGAAGATGAAAAACCATTCCATAAATGTATTGAAAGATTTTAAGTAAAATCATACCTTCAGAGAAACCTAGGGTTTTCAATAGAATTGAGTTCACATGCTCCTCCTCAATTGATGTTATTTCTCCTGCATGGTTAGCTTTCATAACATTTATAGAATACTATGTCTTATACACATATATATATCTTCTCCCATTTACCTTCTCCCCTTTACATGGACATACTTCTCCTCTTCATGTAAGACATACGCTTCCTCTTTTAAAAGAAGACATACCTTTCTCCCCCTTTGTCATTTCAAAAAGTGGGGGTATGAAGAAATAAGAAATATCACTTGTTAAAGAGAAAAGAGATAACACAAATATATAAGGAGAGTAGAAGAGCACAGATAGGGGCTTGTCCAAGCATAGAAAGAAAAGCAAGTTAAAGCATATACTTGAACAACCCAAAAATGCAAGATAAGGTGTTGTAGAAAAACAATAAATCACAATTTTGAACCTCAAAATGATAGAATTTTCCCAAAAATTGTCAGGGCTCATGGCAGAGTGACGAGCCTTGCTCAGAAGGTGGATTCTGCATAAAAACACTACTCGTGCAGAAAAAACTGAAACTGGAGGAAAGTCTTCATAAAATCTAAAAATACTCCAATTTCTACATATAATGTAGATCTGTGTACCCTGCATCTCAATGTTATGCAAGCAACTCAAGATAGTAGATATGCAATTCAAGGAACAAGCTTGAGCATGTATGAGACAAGATATAAGCATAGCATATAGATGAGCAAAGATGCTAATTATAAACAAGGATAGAACTACATGTATATGAACTACTAGTAGAATCTAGATCATAGTGAAAGATGCACAAGTTTAAGAGCAAGCTATGAGTAGATGTAGATATATATATCCAAACAAAGAGATAAGCAATTTTACAAGCATGAAAGGATATAACTCACTAGATATGTATCCTTACCATAAGATGATTACCCCTAAGAACCTCAGGGTTGTATCAAAACAAGATATACACCTAGATAGATGTAGCAAGTAAGAGTACAACATAAGCAATTTTAGACACAACCAAGAGATTCAAAGAGATCATCATCAAAACCTACAAAACAACTCAAAGCAAGTAATTGCAACATATAGATATACCAATTTAGAGCAATTAGAGAGATAGAGTTGTAAGCAACATAGGCAATTTAGAACATGGCAATATGCATATATAAATGTACCAAATGAGAGTGCCAAAGAATAAGGCTATTGGTTGAGAAAATTTAGTTGTGAGGGAAATTATCATTCAATAAGCCAACTGTGTATTCTGTGCAAAGTGTTATCGGTCAAGTTCTGTGTATTGACAACTCGATCGACAACAGCTTTTGGAAACACCCATTGGTTCCTATCGGTCGAGTTTCAAACAGGACAAACTCGACCGATAGAGCAGCTGCAAAAAAGCACATATATTTCATAAAAACATATTTATAGGCATGCTAAATATAAAAACCATATCCAAACATGTCTAAGAAAGTTAGTAATGCACTATAGAAGCATTGGAAATAGTTTTTGAGCAAGAGTGTGAACAAAATCCCAAAGTACCACTTTTGATTCAAAAACCACATGCATTGTGCACACTAACTTGACAAAAACATGTTAGGACAGGTTATAAGAAAGAGAAACATTACCTTTGTGCTTACCATTCCTTTTTCCACTTGTTGTCACCCTCTACACATCTCACGTTTCTTCCTTCATGTGGATTGAGAAGTCAATTTGCAATTCAATAGCTCAAGTAAATCCATTTGCAAGTACCTACAAGAAGAAAGATGAAATGGTCCACAATCATGTTTTTGGGTCTGGAGGGGTTCGTTTAGCAACCCAAGTCCTATTGCTCTTGGGTGCTTTCCTAAAAGGACAACAAGTAGAATAATGACCAATTTCATTGCAATAGTTTCATGTGGCCATAGTCTTGGAACTAGAGGATTCTCCATTGAATATTGGAAGTCCTTTATCTTTGTTGTTCCCTTGACTACTATCATACCCTAAACCATATCTATCAATTTGTTTAGTAGTATGGTGTAGGATGTCATTAAGATTCTTTTTACCAACAAGTTTTTTTAGCAAAGAAGATCTCAAACCATCCTTATCAAGCATAAGAGAGGAAACAGTAGAAAACAATTGATTGATGTTATCTCTAGCATGAAAAAGATCATTTTCTAAGAAAAGAGATTTACTTAAATAATAATCTCTATCAATATGAAGAGAAACAACATCATTCTCTCTACTAGTAGAACTGGAACAAGATTCATACACATTGATTTTAGCAATCAAGGAGGTATTTTCTGTTTGTAATTATTGCAAAACAAATTCTTTGTCCTTGTTTTCATATTGAAGAACATCAATATCATGCATGAGAGAAATCAATTAAACTATGCTCTTCATTAGAACTAGGCATGAGAGGTTGAGCATCTAAAAATCTAATCTTAGCAAGCAAACTAGCATTTTCAAGTTTAAGAGAGTCTACTTGGCTAAGACAAGCATTTTATCATCAAGCAAGCAAGAATTAGCATGTTCAAGATCATCTAGTTCTACTTGCAAATTATCAACAATTTTAGCGAGCTTTTTCTTTTTCCTTTTATAAGACTTAATAGAGGCACAAGTATCATGAATAATAGAAATCAAAGATTCTTTATCTAAAGAGTTTAGATTTACCTCACTTGAGTCCTTACTTGATGATGCTATAAGAGAAAATTGGCATTCTCCTTCATCACTAGAGCATGAGCTTGATCCTTCACTTGAATCTTTAGTTGAGCTTGAGTTGGAGGAGTCACATGAGCTTGAGTGCCATTTCTCCTTCTTCTTGTACTTCTCTTCTCTTCTTTTAAGAAGATGGGTCTTTTTTCCTTTTAGGCAATCTTCCTTGTAGTGACCCTTCTTTCCACATGTGAAGCACTAGATGGAGGAGGACTTGCCTTTGTAGAATCTACCCTTGGAGTACATGGCATCTTCTTCAACATGTGAGGATGGAGAGACTTGTTCCATGATAGCTTCAATTTGAGCCTTCATTTCAGCCTTCTTCATTCTTTTTAGCTCTTTCTTCTCTTTTCTTTCTACTTCCTCCCTCTTGTCAAGTGTGGCTTCATGTGCTTGTAGATTTCCAATGAGCTCTTCAATAGGAATATCCTTAAGATACCTTTCTTCTTCAAAGGAAGTCACCTTGGGTTACCACATCTTGGGGAGAGTTCTAAGGATCTTTGAGTTGATCTCTCCACTAGACATAGGATGTCCTAGAATAGCAAGACCATTCACAATGGTGTTAAGCCTTGAGTACATGCTGGCTATCCTCTCCTCCTTTCCCATCTTAAATTTCTCAAGCAGCCCTTTGAGCATGTAGACTTTTCTTTCCTTCACTTGATATGTCCCCTCATAAGTGATGCATAGCTTTCTCCATACCTCATAGGCTGTTTCACATGAAGACATCTGGTTGAACTCGGTGGGAGTCATGGAGGCATAGAGGATGTGCATGGCTCTAGCATTCAAGGTTGCTTTCTTCAAGGTAGCTTCATCCCATTCTTCAATCTTTGTCTTTGGTAGCATGTATGGGCTGTTCACCATTTGCCACATCTCAAGACTTGATCCTTGGATGTAGAATTGAAGCCTTCTTCTCCAATAGAGGAAGTTGCTCCCATCAAAGATTGGAAGGCTGATCAAGTATCTCCCTCCTTGGTAGTCACCCATCTTCTCTTACTTGTTGAAGTATGCTTGGAGAAGACCCGCTCTGATACCAATTGTTGGATCCTATATGGGTGATTATATGCTCTAGAGGGGTGGTGAATAGGTCTGAATGCACTCAAACAAAATTCATTAGACCTTCAAAATATAGGATAAGATAAGTTTGATAAATAGGTAATTTGAGAGCAACTAAAACATGCATAGCAAGGATGAGAGAGATTGAGCAAACACAAGTAGACAAGCTATTTAGAGTGGTTCCACACTTAAAACTAGAAGTTTGTTAGTCCACTTACCGAGAGAGGTCAACCTCTAGGATTTCCTAACCATTGCATTCTTATATTCATTCATAAGACTTACAATACATGACCAAACAAAGGACTTACCTATCCAATACCAAGAGTCTTCAACCTTACCAAGGACTTACTGACTTTGCAAGAGTCTTCCACCTTCTTCCAAGGACATACCTACTCTTGCACAAGTCTTTAGCCTTCAAGGAATTACCCACTCTTCTTGGATCTTCTGCCTTTGACTTCACCTTCATTCCGAGAAGCTTCCACCAAGGACTTACCCACTTGAGCAAGGAGTCTTCTACCTTCACCAAGGGCTTACCCCTCTTGATCCAAGTATTCAACCTTGATCTTCACCAAGGTCCGCCTTCCCTTGTTCTTTTTCACCTCTCTTATCTAAGAGAGAGAACCTTCATCGTCATGATTGAAATGAGAGATGGGGAGGGGTGGAAGTGTGATCCTCACAAGATATACATGTAGAATTAGCTCTCTTATAGATTTCCTACTCACTCTAATGGATGTAGCAAGTGATTAAGCTTAGAGAGAGAGATGAGGCTGTTGGAAGCACTCAACTATAGAATAGGAACCTTACATAGAGTTTGCATTGAATGCTCAACCTTGGAATGAAACCCAAGGGGTCCTATTTATAGCTGGGGATGCCTCTTAGCCTTTGGGAACACTTGAGAATGAAAGCTAGACATTTTGTGTCTTGCAACGGATATATTTTCACTTGTTGCAACTCTACAACGGCTAGAAGCACTTTTCTACAATTTTTCGTATAGTGCAATCAGTCGAGTTTTTATAAGGGTAACTCGACCGATAGAGTAAAAGACAAAGCCAATATTCATATCATCGGACGAGTTTGTCTTGGGGAAACTCGACCGACCAATGAAAATTGAATTGGTCAGTTACTCCATCAGTCGAGTTCTATGTAGTGTAAACTCGACCAATCAAAAGTCATTTTCAAGATCCAATCACGATCGGTCGAGGTTGCAACTCACAGAACTCGACCAATGAACAGCCTGATGTGAATTTTGGGAAATGTCTTTTGAGTGCTTAAATATTCGACCTAAGTGCTTCTAATTTTTTCTAAGCTTAATTTCAAGTCATAAAATCATCACAAGTGATTTACAACATGATTCTAATGGATTTACATCATATTATAAAAGTGTGCACTTGTATTGATTTTGACTTGTCTTTTCTCCAATTTGATATACGCAAGTTAGGGCATTTGGAGTGTGTCTATACCTAATCTGAAATCATTCAAGTAGAGACATTAGACACCAATATGTTGAATGGTTATTCATCATCAAAACAAGGGTTTAGTCAATTTAGACGTGAGTTAACATTGACCTAATTGACCTTGAGTCAACAACTATTGCAATACTAATAGATACCAGTAAAATCAGTAGATGTGGGGGCTAAATAAACCACTTAACTTCCAACAAATCACGTTATAAACTGAGCACATATTAAAGAAGCTGCTCAATATATGTGATTGTAGTTTTATATATAATAGAAGTATTATTTGGGTGAGCCGACCTCACTTTCCACTAGTTTCCTTATAAAAAAAATCTTCTGGGTTTGTTAATCTCTCTTCTACTTCTTTCTTAATATGTATATTTAAGAGGGCATGTTCAAAACCGATCCAATAAACCAGTTATGTGGTCCACACAATATAGTAGTTATATTTTTTAGGCTAAGTGAGTGGAGCTAAGTAGATGATGACCTTGTTCAGTCCTTGTGTTCATTATCTATCTCTATAGTTGTAAAATTTATACATAAAAAGGATGTATGTGGGCATGGTGTTTACCTTTTGGGAACTATGTCATGATTACTGGTGATACCTCATATGTTTCTAGCTACTATGAAATCAAGCAAATACACTGGTCATGGGGATGCAAAACTCACACAAATGTTCTGGCACGCATTATTACAATCTCTTACAATCCTATAAGAACACTAATTTGGCAAGAGGCTAGAGAGATAGATGAAAAACTCAAATGATAATAAAGACTAAGAAGATATGATACGTATTTCATACTAGCTTCCATATTAGATTAACCACTAAGATGACTAAAATTTTTAACACAAAGTCAGAGATCATTTACCTTGCCAACACAAAAACTTCACAGAGTAAATCACTATCATAAGGTTCTTTTACATGATGCTGGAGCAGCCCCTGATAAAGAGCATACCAACTGGAGTCTATTTCTAGACCTTCCACAAGATAGTTTTCATCATACACTTGTCCTCATCCTACCCATACATGGATGGAATCCTTGGGTGACTAAAATGGTCTAAGAATTGGTCTCTTTCTCTTGCTTTTGGAAACTACTATTCTTAACTTCTTGGCACTGCCACCGCCGAATAACATACCATCCAATTACGAGAGAATTCATTATGTAGAAAACAATATTACTTAATGGTAATGCACATACCTTGAGAAGACCCTTTTTGAGCACCACATATCGTAGGTAATGAAACTCTGGTTGAAGATGCTCTATATGTTGAGACAATGTTGTACAAGCAATCATACATGAGATCTGGTTGTTCTATTTTGGAAAATAGAATAATTTACGCCACTGGTATGGTACCATATCTCGCATAATGACCCTAGCACTAAAACCAAATAGACTACTATGAAGTGCCAAGAGTGTAATAATATATTTTTCAAGAAGGGTCACTCAGAGAACCCCAACAAAGAGAAAACCTGTAGAGATTCATTTGGAAACTAGTAGTAGAAGAAAAAGAAAACCATGTTGAAGATGAGGCCAAAATATTGTAGTAATTTAAGAGATAAAGGAAGGTATCGAGTCAAACATGAATTTTCTTGCAATGTTCATAGGCTGGAAAATCATACACATGCTCAAATCAACTGAGTGTGCAGAACAAATGGGACCAGATTAGACACAACCAATAATGAATACTAAAGCAAATGCAAAAGGTTCATGCAGCCCTACCAAATAGGTTCTATACAATAACATAAATAAAGTGAGTCAAATACAACAAGGAATGACTAGTCATTAAGAATTTTCATTGAACATAAGTTTAACAAAATAAAAAATAGATATTGTATCAATGGGATATAGGTCTATACCTTTTCTTGCTTCATATGCATTTCCAAAGTGCAAGACGCGATGTATTGATCTCCATTGTTTTATTTACAATATTTTTAGTGATCAACAAGCAACAAAAATATAATATAGAAACGGATGCACATCAGTGATGTGGCAAGTACTCGTAGTGGCTGAATCTCACCCACCTCCATTCCTTTGTCATGGAAAAATATATGGCATGTATATGATCAGGACTTGTCACTCAAAGTTTTCCAGACCTGAGGAACATGAACAATAGGGGGGAAATGAGAATTAGAAGCAAACAAAAGTATTTTATATGCAATCATAATTAGATTAGCATAAAGTTATCAGAGATGAGGATACATTTTTGACGCATATATTAGATTTTGTTTTCTAAAAGGAAGAAATAAAAAAAATAGTTTGACGCATATATTAGAGACCATGTACAAGCTAGTAAATGGTAACTTGTGTAGTATTTCTATTTTTGTTAGTTTGGTACAATTTTATACAAGATGTAGAAGACTATATGACCTTCAAATAAAAGGTCATGGCTTCATAGCTGATAAACAAGTGACTCAAGATAGTAGAAGTCACTCAGCATGTACAAATTAGTAAGTCATTAATTCATGGAATTGTTTTTCTCAAAAATGAGAAATTAAAGATTGAGAAGCAACTGCAAATGTCAGTGAGAGATTTAAGATCCAATATTCAAACTAGGTATCTCGACTCTCTTGGTGCTTCTACAGATTGATGCTTCTTTTCTTCTAAAAATGGAGTAATACAAATAAACTGTATTATGTCACTTGCACTTAGTATGTAGATATCTCTTGTGAAATATTGACAAAGAAACACATTTGTCCCATTTTGAAAAATAAATAACCTACACTTTACACAAAACTAACCATAAAAGCACATGTCTAAAATCCTAGTTTAAGTTAGTTGTCTCACGTGATGAAGTCCCTTCACAACCATCAGAGAGTGTCGTTGCTGCAATCTCAAACCAGCAATGAGAATAAAAATGCACAAATAACAAAAAACAACACCTATAATGTAGCATATTTACTAAAAAACTCCAAAAATACTTAGTAGATTTTCAGTCTAAACATAAGACATGGAAACATATGAAATACATCCAAATGAAGTGACTTCCAATTTTTACACCATCCTTCTACATTGACATAACACTATCTTCTGGAATAGTGTGACAACCAGATATTATTGGATCCAATTGGAGTTTTGCAATTGCATCTTAACTGCTATATTATATGAAATTTTGAATAGAGAACATGCTTAGTTGAGAGACAATATATGCTATATTAGAAGGATTTCTAAAAGTAGATAATATTTTGCTATGTGTCATTTTTTGTGTGGTCTTGACATTAAGATAACTTCTGAAAATTTGATTTGAACAATGGCAACCACAAACGGTAAATATTATATAATTAGAGAAAAAAATACCTCTTGGAAAAGTTCCAATTATGCTCCAAGGACAGTGAGTCATCTCACCATTGAAGAACACTAGAAAATAAAGATGTCTCTCCTCGACAATAATTAATGAAAGAACATCCATCATAGTGTGACATGGAATAGTCTCGGTATGAGGCCCAACCCCTAACCACTTTTCCAAGATTTGAGGATCAAGTTTATTATCTAAAACAATGGACTTTTCAGAAGCCCAGCCAATATCACGCCAAATATGTCGGCCATAAAGGATTGCTCGCACAGTGAAAAACTATTCCTTAGAGGTTTTCTTGTTTAACTTAACATCATAGGTTTGCAGAACACCAAGGGGACACGAAACCCTAGAAAGTAAGACAACAAAGATGTAGACTAATCACTAGACAAGAAAGGAGTAAAATGACAAACAACAAAGTCAGATCCCTATGCAACTTCAATCATGAACAAGTAGTATCTGCATAGGATCTTAGTAGTGTTGCACGAAGCCTAGTAGAAGCATGGATCATGATAGTCAGTACACTGGTTGTGAGCTACCTCCAACTCGATAACCAGGGATCATGTAGTAAAAGGACCTTGTAGAATTAACATAAGATTAGTTGCAGGTCAACAAGAGACTGGATAGTTATAGCTACATGTGTTTTCTGTAATTTTCAAATTTATGAGATGAAGGAAAGAGATGGTGCATAGATTAATCTCTGAGTAGTGTATGTTGATTGTGTGTTTCATAACTACTGATAGTTAGCTAGAATGTTCATAACCAGAACATTGAACAAACTGTATGTTTGAAGCCTGAAGGAGTTGAGTTGAAAATGCAGATTGAATCCCATGTGGAAGTGGAGATCCACTATATTTCACCCCTATTCATTGGATATTGCAATCACTACCCATATTCCAGATCAATACCGGTATCTATAACCTAATTGATGTTTTGTTCTCATAGTCATTATTTCTGAATTAGTTCGTCAGCTTGATACAATTGGAATGCCTGTAGAAACAATTTCTATTGATTTTTATCAGGAAACTAGATGGTACCTAAATTCTTTTCAATCTAAACAAGGAGTAAAATATATTCACCTTGGGTGTTTAAAAAATGATGTTTAGTGGATAATACTTTAAAGTTAGATTTAAGGAAAAATCCTATGTTGCTATTTCAGAATAACACATGTAGAATAACATAGTGGGTTTAGAAAAAGGGATACTCTTAAGGTAGACAGTAAAATACATACAAAAAGTTTTTCTTTGTGTTGCCTCTTGTGCCCATCTCGATGATCATAGAGTACCAACTCCAACTGATCATTAAGTCCACCAGCAACAGATCTTGTAGCTCCATCTTCAATCTGAAACAAGAAAATATTCAGAAAATACTAGAACAATGTCAAAGGAAGAATGGAGAAATTACAAATCTCATCAACTTCAAAGTGAAATCAGAGCAGAAACTAGATTACTTCTAAGGTATAAGAATCTTCTTAAAGGATACATATAGTGATAAGTGCAAGGCTACTCAAAAAAATTTACCTAGTGACAATGTAATTTATTGTCGTGAATGAAATGTGCCCTATACAGGTAGTGCAATCTTACTGATATGTTATAATATCTAAACTAAAGTATATATTGGTTGATTTTCCAACTTCTACTGTATTCTTGGACGGATATGTTGATGGTTATTAAATCTAAACTATTTCGAGCTTTCCTTCTATTCAAGATCACTCCTTTTGGTTGAGACTCGTATGGAAATTCCAAACTGCACATGAGAAAAAAATATTTGTCTTAAAGATTTTGAGTAGAGCATGATCAAAATGGTAATCACGCGTGTATGTAAAAGATTAACATCTGTTCTATGTTTTTTCTTTACTACCACAGTCTTACGTATCTGTTCTAATTGTGATGTTGATATACATATGATAAATGTTTACCTGATCCTGTTGGACATGAAATGTTATATTGTTTGAGTGTCACTAAAGTAGGCTAAAGATAATTGCAGTTACCAATACTTGTGTGATCATCCAAGTTAAGTAATCATTTTTCCTTCCTTTAACCCCCTCTAAAAAGTATCTTATATTTTTTCCACCAGCTTGTTCTCCATTTGTTTCCGATAATGACAGCTTTGCCTTCAATAAATTAAAAAGACAGAGGGTTGTGGGGCTGGTCTACTATATGAATTTGTGAGCTATCAAACTATTCGAACCATGTCCTTATAATCTTTGACATGTATGTCTTGTGATATTTACCAAAAAGAACAACTAATGATGAGAAAAGTTTCATACATGTAGCACTATATAATTAAGCAAACAAGCCCATCTAGTAAGTAATGGAAACCATCAAAATGATGTTGGTGAGCAGTTAGCTGTACATTGGTGGTTAACAAAATATTATGAATGTACTTAATCATCCAATCAAATAGAGATGGCATTAGAATAATATACAATCTGTCTTGTTGTGAGAAGAAATGCTAGTATGTAGACACCGATGAGCACAACCTACCAAGCTCGTGACATGAAACCCACTGGAGCAATGGGTCACCGAATAAGCAATTAGATGTATTGGACACACATGATAGGATTCCCTATGTAAACATGATCTCTCCAACTTTAACTTTTCTAAATTAATCACAGATTGAAAAATATGTGCCTCTTTTATTTTTTGAATATAGGCGACCATGTTGGATGATTCTAAAAAAGAATCTGATGTAACGAGATAAGAGAGAAACATCATCTTCAACAGGAAGTCAACCACAAAGCTAAATCTAAAGACTGGAACATTTACTCACAAGATGTCTGGTTTAATATATAAACCACTTAGTCTGGTTTAATATATAAACCAGTTAGCTGGATCATTCTGAAGGATGTTTGTTCTCATCAGGAGAAAATAAAAATAGAGGTGCAGTGCAAATATATGTGCGCTTCTTCTTTCTTCATCATATATATGTGTAACCGATATTACTCATAAAAATATATTAGTCTTTCTTTTTTATATGCATGTATGTAGAGGTCATGTATGTAGTGTTGTCGTATTTGGGTAGTTCAAGGGAAGACTGGAAGACAACTGCAAAGAATGTAGTTGTGATAGTACAAGAGGTCATGTGTTGGGTTATTGTCAGGAAAAATTGCATCCCTAAGCTTGGACTCTATGATGTGGTGATGGTGACTGGGTTAATACCCATACATTTGAAGTGACATGACATGGTGTAGATCCCAAGTGGCATGAAGGTCAGATTTGTAATGGATTTAGAGTGAAGTTGACAAACAGGGACTGATGGGTATATTCCACCGTACCAAACTGCTATTCCAAAGCATAATTGACAAATGGCATGTTTGTTTAGGTATATTCCACCGTACCAAACTGGAGTCAGTGATACATCGAGGAAAATCCTATGTTTGATTTGCAGTGATAGAGAAATAGCTAGTATCCTACACTTTTCAGTAGTAAGGAATTGTTCGAATATGCCCTCCAATTCAAAAGAGCCTTACACCAGGATCCCACATGTTTTTGGGCCCTTGACACAATAGCATGTACAAAAAGCAGTCTCCAAATTCTGAATATGTCATGGACATCACAATAAACCAAACTTACTATTTTGAGTTATGGAGTTTTCAAACTGATATTGGGATTATGTGAATGTTGTATTCTTGTAAATCCACCCATATACTACAAATCAAACATGCCCTAAGCAGGGACAACAAGGAAGATGGGAGGTTTTTTACCTGTAATCTCTCCAAGATCGGAAGGAAAACTTGCATTAGAAGGATTAGATGGAGTTATACAAAGAAATTTCGGTGGAGTTTGACCAGACAAACAACATACACAATCATTGTAATCCTCACATCTATGACCCTTCTTCTGATCCCCATCCCCGTGTGACCCCAAGTTTGTTCCCTAAAGATACAGAAAAATTGGGATTTTCTGAATCAGACGTGCGACAATAGATAGATGGAGAGACACTCGTATGCTGCTATGTTAACGCTTCCCCACCAGCCCACACACTACGGAGGAGGTTGTCTCCTCTGTTCATCACTTCTGCAGAATAGGCGAGGAAGTGGTTTTCTTAAAGGATCAATTATTCCCTAGAAACAAAGAACCCATGATGGCGGGAAACCTCGCCCAATATTCGTGTTGGAATTTACAAAATGAAATTGGCAGGATTGTTTGAAAATTAAAATATATCTCTATTGCATGGTGTTTGTAATTACCTACACATTTTTACTTACACCTCAAAGGAGTTGTAAAGGAAAAACATTTTAGTTACATATACATTAATTGTAGCTAGGAAAAATGTGGTTAATTTTGAGTTTTTTTGTAGTGGATGTTGTGACAACATGAAATTTCACACCTTGAATATGACTTCTAATGTTGACCTCACTTTTGTCTATACTGGGGGTTATTACTCATTTTTGTACTTGTTGTTTTATTTTAGAGAGAGAGAGTCAGCCTAGAATACACTCAAGTGTAAAGATCACACAAATAAACTCAAGTGTGTTTGCATATCAAGACTATTTTTTGGAAAATCTAAACTGTTGATCTTCATCGTCATATTATAACTAGACTAGATACAAATTTTGAGCCCATTTGGATGAGTGTAAGTCACTCATCCAAGGGCAACAAAATCAACACACGAAACTAGTTTCAAATGCAGAATTTTTGCGGTCTTTATAACATGACCTATAAATGTCCAAATGTGCTCAAATTTAGCGTATGATCTATTCACAAGATGTAAAATAAGATCAACGCATTAGATTTTTGAAACAAATATTGCATCATGAAAAACTACTTGAGTGTATTCTAGCCTAACTATATATATATATATATATATATATATGTGTGTGTGTGTGTGTGTGTGTGTGTGTGTGTGTGTGTATGTGTGTCATGATGCACTTTTGGTCCATCTAGTATGCATGTATCACCTTGTTGATACTCATGTTGATAAAGATCAAGTTTATTTTCATATCATACACCTTTTTCTTTCCCTTGACTTTTGATCATATTATTGTAAACTTTTGTAACCAATTGTTGTGCTCATGTTGATCTCTTTCTTGCGATTCCAAGGCACCTTGTTTCATCCAAATCGGATCTTGTATGAGGGAGTTATGTCTAATTGAAGATTAAACACTTTTCAAACCTAATGTCTAACATTTGGTAATTTTGTTTTGCCTTTGGGTCAATCGATTTCAGCCCAGTTGGGGGTGTCCGCGTGTGCACGGTGCACTCACTCATCCCTCTTTTTCTCAACAATATGGATCACTTTCAATGGACCAATCAGAAGTCACTTTTGGGTAGGCAATGCATTTTCACACTTGGATCCCCACTCATAGGATCAGACCCCTAATTTGACGGTTACAAACCTTACCCCCATTAGAAAGTGAGAGCGAGAGAGACGATGAAACCCTAGATGAAATGGCGAGAGAGAGAACCAGAAAAGAGTCTTGGAGAGCAAGCCAAAGGAAGGGCAGAAGTTGCGGGACTATCTCATTCTCTATTTGAAAACTCTCGCATCTTTGAAAGTACAGAAGGAAGTGAAATATATACAACTGCTACCACTTGGGTAAATTACAGAAAGGTGCCACTAAAAGATAAGAATGCAAGATAATAAAACTATATCATCTCGACTATACTAACTAGCCAATACCCCCCGCTAACTGGACAAGGGATATCGAAGTCCCAGTTTGTCTCGTAAGCGATGAAACATTGTCTTTGTGAGAGCTTTGGTAAATATATCTGTTGGATGATCTTTCGAAGGTATATGTGCAGTAATTATGTGCTTCAGAGCAACCTTTTCCCGAATAAAATGATAATCGATTTCAATGTGCTTAGTTCGAGCATGAAAAACTGGATTAACAGTAAGTTGCAAAGCACTCATGTTGTCACAAAAGAGATGAGCAGGATGACTGAGGAAGATTCCAAGGTCCTTCAGAAGAAAGGAGACCCAAGTTAGTTCTACAACTGTGGAAGCTAAAGAGCGATATTCAGCTTCGCAGGATGAACGAGCCACAATGGTTTGTTTCTTTGCTCTCTAGGAGATGCAAGTGGACCCAAGAAATATACAGAAGCCAGTGGTAGATCTCCGAGTAGTAGGGCAGCCAGCCCAGTCTGAATCGCTGAAAGCAATTAGTCTAATAGAGGAGGATGGGTGAATAACTAGGCTAAGTGACAGAGTTCCTTTTAAGTAATGAAGGATGCATTTAACAAGTGAGAAATATTCTTCTGTAGGATAAGCTAAGCTTTGACAAGCTGTATTAACTACATAGGATATATCCGGGCGTGTGATGGAGATATATTGTAAAGATCCAACGAGTCTACGATACAAGGTTGGATCCTTCAGCTGAGTAGAACAAGATCTTCTCGTAAAATTCAAGGTGATAGGTGTAGAGGCTGGTTTGCAGTCAAGGAGGTTTTCCTATTGCAAAACCTCCATAATATATTTCTCCTGACTAAGCAACAGAGTAGAGTGTTGTTGAAGCACCTGAATTCTGAGAAAGTAGTGTAAGGGTCCTAGCTCTCGAAGATTAAAAGCATTGCTCAGAGTCTTTTGAAATTGAAACATAAATGTAGAGTCATTTCCAGTAAGGATAATGTCATCGACATATACAAGCAGATAGAGAATGCGATGACCATTATGAAGAATAAATAGTGAGGGATCAGTTGTGCTGCAACAAAAGCCATAATCGATCAAGAATTCGCTGAGTTTATTGAACCATGCACGAGGAGCTTGTTTTAGTCCATAAGGAGCCTTATTTAGTTTACACACATGATTGCGATAACAAGAGTGAATAAAGCCTGGTGGCTGCTCCATGTACACTACTTCAGTAAGATCACCATTCAAGAATGCATTGCATACATCAATTTGTATCATATTCCACCGAAAACTAAGAGCAATCATGAGTACAGTCCGTATAGAAGTAGCTTTAACAACATGACTGTATGTTTCCAAGTAATCAGTGCCTTCCTCTTGGCTATATCCTTTAGCTACCAGGCAAGCTTTCAGCCTATCAAGGGAGCCATCAGCCTTTATTTTTACTTTTTATACCCATTTTGAGCCAACAACATTATGAGAAATTGGTCGTGGAACAAGAGACCAGGTGTTATTGTTGTGCAAAGCTGTTAATTCATCAGTCATGGCAGCAACCCATTGAGGATTTGACATCGCACTCTTTATAGTCTTAGGAGTGGTAGGGAAGACGGATGATACAAGAGCATACTTAGGATTTGATATTAACATTCTAGACATAGCTCTGGTAATCATATGATGAGTGTTGATAGGAATTCCCTTGGCCTCATGTGGTGTACAAGTGACAGATAGAGTAGCATCATTAGAAGGATGAATATATATTCTTGAGATAGAACCAGTATCAGGTGAATCCAAATTACTGCTATGGGACTCAGAGGAGACAAAGTCTACTGGTGAAATAGAAGCGGCATTTGTTCGAATAATATCAGGAACTACATCAGGAGCTTGATTTGACTCAATAGAGTTGTGAGCGAGGATCATATCTGGATTATGCTCAGAATCAACAATATTGGAATGCATTTGGGACAATCTGGTAGAATTATCGATAAAATATTCAGGCAAAGCTTCAGTAGTGACATCAAGAAAATTAGAAAAGGAAGACAATTCTCCTAGAGAAACATTGCTAGGAATAGTATCCTTGTAAGGGAAAACTTTCTCATTAAACACCACATGCCTTGAATAGTATATGCGACCAGAAGAAACATGAAGACAACGATAGCCTTTATAAGTTTCTCTATACCCCATAAAAACACACGGTAAAGAATGAGGTTCAAGCTTATGTTTATTATAATCTCGCAAACAAGGGAAACATAGGCAACCAAAAGATCGCAGAGTATCATATTCAGGTGACTTGTTATACAACTTTTGAATGGGTATATCATATTCATGACATTTTGATGGCAGACGATTAATTATGTAAATAGCTGAGGAGAAGGCCTCAACCCAGTAGCATCGAGGGACATTAGAATCTAAAAGCATAGTAAGACCAAGTTCAACCACATGTCGATGCTTTCTCTCAACTAATCCAACTTGTTCATGAGTATGTGGACAAGAGAGATGATGTTGAATTCCCTGTGTCATCATAAATTATTTCATCTTGGCATTTACAAATTCACTACCCCCATCAGTAACCAAAACATGAATAGTAGTGTGAAACTGATTCATGACAAGTTTGTAAAAGAAAACAAAGTAGCCGAAAACTTCAAATTTATTCTTTAATGGAAAGAACCATGAATAACCAGTGTACTCGTCTACAAACAAAGCATAGTAGAGATATCCCTATTTAGAAACTACAGGGGATTTGCCCCGTAGGTCACAATAAACTTGTGCAAACACACTATTGCACTTAAAATTCTTATTAGAGAAGGACAGTCTATGACTTTTTCCTAGAGAACAACTATTACAGAACTCTAGATCTTTATTTGAAGAGGAAATCAAACTAAGCTTCTCCATATATCATTGGACGTCAGAGTGTAAATGCCCCAGACGTCTATGCTAGATTGCAGAGGTAGTCACAGCTCTTATCAAAGTGACGAAACTTTCTGGACACCAGGACTTGATAGTGTACATTCCTCCTTTAAGAACACCCCGAGCCAGAGTTGTGTGTTTCTGCAAATGTTTGATTAGAAAGATATCCTTGTAGAAGAGAAAATAACAAGGAAAATCATGTGTTAATTGAGCAACAGACAGGAGATTTCGCTTGATGTGAGGGACAACAAGAACACGATATAGAGGTATAGGAGTTGTATGTATTATATGTGTGGTCCCTATTTCAGTGATTGGTAGAAAAGTACCATCACCTATCATTATAAAATAAGAACCTCTATAAAATATAACATTCTTCAATATACCTGGTGTTTGAGCAATGTGATTTGTGGCTCCTGAGTCTACATGCCACTCATTCAGATTAAATTTTCCACGTTCAGTAACCTGCATAGCAGCTAAGGCCTTAGCTTGTTTAACAACAAAATCTTCAGTCAAGGATTTGGGAATCTCAGGGCTTTGAAAGGTGTTGTCAAACCTATGCCAGCATCTCATGGTGTCATGACCTCTCTTTCCAAAAATTTGACAGAAGAGAAGAGGTCTGCCCTGATTCATATAAGGGCAGATGCTTTGACTGAAACCTCGTCTTGCAGAAGAGAAGGAAGACTCTGGTGGTTTGCTGCCAAGAATTCCAAGTTCTTGTGGCCTGTAGTAAGGGGAAGAAGGTTAATATGGAGCTGACTGCTGAACAGGAGAGGGATGACGATAAATAGGATTATTCCCATAGCTACCTCTGCCAGAACCTTTATTGCCATAACTATTGTTGTTTCCACCATAAGTCATCCTTTGACCAACAAAGGCCAGATTTGGAGTAGAGAAGTTCTCAGAGGTGGTTCTGCGCATATCATGATCCTTCAGAAGTGACACAACATCATCATAGATAGGGATTGGTGGCTTCATCATAGACACAGTGAAGCTTTTGAAGTCACTTCTTAATCCACTTAGTAGATAGTAGACTTTATCGTCATCAGAGAGAGATTTGCTAATAGCATGCATCTGATCACAGATAGACTTAAAATCATGAATGTACTCAGCAACAAACTTACTTCCCTTCTGTATTCGTCGCAGTTTGGTCATCAGTTCGAATCCCCACAATTGAGTGGATTCACAGAAGTTTTTCACCAGGGCTTTCCAGATTTGATGCGCCGTTGTATGCCCGACCACGATTCCAAGCACATCCTCAGAGAGAGTCCCCATGATCCATCCTTTCACCAAATGATCCGTTCGCATTCAGAGAGTAGACGGGATTGGGAGAGATAGAGCCTGCTTCATCGACAAGGATCTTCTCTAGTTTCTTCTCAGTGCCGTCGATAAAGGATTCCAGACCATTGCCCTCGATCAACGCGCGGACTTGGATTTCCCAATAGAGATAGTTTGAACATGTGAGCTTTAGAGAGATGAAATTAGCCATATTCACTCCAGTGGGGTATGGGAACTTCTTCTCGATCGAAGCAGTGGATGAGCTAGAAAGGATTTTCAGAGGAGCTGGATGATGATGACGCTGATGTCGCCATGTAAGATGAAGCTTCTAGATGATTGAGAAGGCTCTGATACCGTGTTAGAAAGTGAGAGCAAGAGAGACGATGAAACCCTAGATGAAATGGCGAGAGAGAGAGAACCAGAAAAGAGTCTTGGAGAGCAAGCCAAAGGAAGGGCAGAAGTCGTGGGACTATCTCATTCTCTATTTGAAAACTCTCGCATCTTTGAAAGTACAGAAGGAAGCAAAATATATACAGCTGCTACCACTTGGGTAAATTATAGAAAGGTGCCACTAAAAGATAAGAATGCAAGATAATAAAACTATATCATCTTGACTATACTAACTAGCCAATAACCCCTACCCCTATACAACTCCTCAACTCAAAGGTCCCAGGAGATCTACCTACTCCATGTTTTGGCACTTCCTTTTCATGCCATTTATCCCAAATCAACACTCCCTTTGCCTATAAAACTTCTCCCATGTTTCTTTTCTTCTCTTTTCATGACCTTTCTCGAACCCTAGCACCACCCCTCTCCTTTTCTTCTTCTCCTCCTTTGGTCGGTGCCGCCATGGGTGCGGCTTTGGGGCATTTTTCCCTGACACTCCTTTGCACTGATTGATGTTGCCAATGCATCTGGTGGAGCAAGCTGGACATGATAGGCCTCTTCTCAAGTCGAATTGAGGTCTGATGACATCGCTTGGCCCGGGACTCCAACAACCACACCACTACAGAGTGGGAGTCACACGAGCAACTGGAGTCTGCTAAAGGCAAGCGATGTCCGAAAGTGATGGATGAAGGCGGTGTGTTGATTCCTACAATGACTGCTCGGTGAACGGCGGTCAAGGACCATGGTTGAAGGGCGCCTCCTCGCCCAGTGATCTCACTTGTCAGTTTTCAATCCAACCACTGATAAATGCTCTTTCAGGCACTTTTTATAAACATTGATATCTCATGATCCTTTAGGCCTTTTTGGACATATTATATATGAATCTTCATCTAGAGAACGAGATATATCTAGTGAGACATTTTTTATGGCCTAAATATGGTTTCTCTTCTACTTATATCCTAACATGCATGCTTTTGGGGTGTTTTTAAAGATTTTTATACTAATGGAATGCATGATCTTGATCTTTTATGCCCCAAGATATGATAATAGCCTGATATAAGTGCAATATATATTTTTATATGAATAAAGATTCAATCTTGGTCGATTTTTGTACCCTAAAATGATTTAGTGTAGCTTAAATGACCTAATATGGGATTTTATGCTAAAGGATACTTCTTTAATGCCTAACCTTGATCCTTTGTAACCTAAAACCTTATGCTTGGTAAAAATTAGTAGTTTTTGGTGCATGCTATAATAATTTTCGGATTTGTTCATACATGTACTCCTTTTTGACATGATGATGTACTTTGGACCTTGAAACATGCTTTATATGGATACATGATGTTGAATCTCAAACCTAACTCACATGTGGATCTTTAATATCTAAAATGATTATGTGAAATCCTAAATCAATAACTTATCATGCTTTGTGAACTTATATACCTTGTGGATCTTTCTTGTACACTTATGTGATTAAAAACCCTAATGTTGCCTTGATATTTAATCTAGCATTCATGTTGATAACTAAGTATATGTTCTTATGCAAATCTTGTCCCAGTGACCATCCATGCTACATAATGATCTCAAATCTATAACTTGGTGATGTTAATGACATTTAACTCAAGTAGATCCCATCTATACTCTAATGGTGACAATCTTGCATGGATTATAACTCAATATGACTAAGTTTAACTATGTTGATGCTTATTGGTCTAAGTTTGTTCAAATCTCATGATAACCCTATTTAATGATCAAATGACCCTTTTCTTGACCCCTAATCTTAGTTGTGATGTGTCACCCTAAGTTATAGATGAATCCAAGATGTATAGTGTAACTTGATAATGAACTCGCATGACTAGTTGAAGTGTGGAAACCTATGTTGAAGATATGATACCTAGATATAAGTGACATATCCAACCACCATTATTATGATTGATGAGACCTAATCTAGTTGATGTTAATCCATTACACTCACTTGTAATCTCAAGATCTCTGGGTTGACTCAATTGCCAAGATCTAGACAAGCATTCTATATATGGTCTTCTAAATCAATTCGCTAATCTTGTGCTCTAATCAGGTATGCTTGATCCTCCTATTAGACATAGTAGTAGTATTGAACTTGATTGTATAATTGTATGCTTAATCTTCTTAGCTTTATAAACTTGTTTGAGCTACTTGTTCCCTATGATTAATATGTTTGTTTTGAATAAAATACATTGAACAAACCTTGAACATAATTGAACTTGTCCATTATACGCACCTTGTGGACCTGCCTAAATTCTTGGGGTTAGGTATATAAAAGTGTTAGCTAATCTTGAGAACCCTTATGGACCATTCCTTTGAGGAATTTGGTCAATGGCCATATGTTGTTGCTTAAGTATAATGGAAATGTGCCTAAAACACGATTGCATGTTAATAAGAAAGTATTTAATGATTCTTATTTCTTTCTTGTTATCATATCAAGCTTTGCCAAGCATATATGTTTCTTAAACTTGTGAGTTTATGTATTCTATAGTGTACTCAGCATTGTTGTGCTGATGTGTACCCGTTTTATGATTTTAGGTAACAAATACACTATAAATCTTTCTAAGATCATTGCTTCTGCTCTATTATGATAATTTTCTGCTCTTACTCTGATGATATCGAATGTCATGTAGATGGAGTTTCATATGGGACTAAGATTTTGTTAAGTACTTGTTTAGTTTCCTTTACATGCTATCTTGTCTATTATCTTGTTCTTGTTTGTGATTTCATTCATGCTTATGTTATGTGGTCCATTGTAGGGACAGACACCCTGGTCCACTCACCTTTGGTTGTGTAGCCATTAGGAGTGTGGATTTAGGGTAACAAATGGTTCTGTGACAGATGCTATTGTTGTCTGATCATGGGACTCCTTCTATGATTGAGGTTGCAGTCATGGCAGTGGACATGATCGCACCACTCATAGTATCTGTCGTGGTTCACACCTTTCTAGCTCTAATGTCTCTTATGAATCCTGTTACTATAGCTTTACCAGGCATAACAATCACACTGAAGATCACTGCTGGATAAAGTACATCAAACCTGCTTAGGTGAACCAAGTGTCTTCTGAGCAACCTGACACTACTACCTCTACAACTGCTCCTTTTTTTGTCTAGCTCTGATCTAAAATTGAGAAGCTACTTTAGGAATGCCATGCCTCCTCTGTTGAGACCTCTGTTACTAGCAGTTTTTCTGTTCTAACTACACCTGCTTTCCTGGCACAATCTAGTAAAAATACATGGGTTATTGATTGTGGTGCCACATCTCATATTACTGTCAATCTGTCTTTATTTTCTACCTTGCATAAAATTGCCACTACCCCACCCGTCACTTTCTCTTATGGTTCTCAGACCCCTATTTTAGGGATTGGAAATATATATACTATTGTTCATCGTGCTTTTCATGCTGCTCTTTATGTTAAATTTCCTATCAACTTGTTATCTATGAGTAGAACTATTAAGCGCCTAAGGTGTTGAATTACCTTTGATATGAATGGTGTTATATTACATGATCTATCCACAAAGATGAGGATTGGTTTGGGCCATGAAGGACCAAATGACCTTTACTATTTAGATGCACCAAAGATGATGGCTTACCTAACTTCTTCTGTGACCGGCATCCAATATTGCCTCTGTCATCCTTTGTTGGAAAAACTGAAGCAATTAGTACATGATATTACTAATTTGTTTTTCATTGTGAAACATGCCAGTTAGGGAAATAGACTCGATCTACATTTGCTAAGAAAACTTGTATTAGTTCCAAACATCCTTTTGATATTGTGCATGCTGATATTTGCGGACCATGCTCGTTGCATGTTTTTTCTGGATTTAGGTACTTTATGAGCCTCATTGATTATTTTACTAGAACTACTTGGTTATTTTTATTGCAAGATAGATCTCATATACTTGATACTAAAACATCTTTCTTTGCTAAGATATGTACCAGTTTGATAAAATTATAAAAATCTTTCGTACTGGTTATGCTCTAGAATTTATGCAAAAATCTGTCAATTTATTTTGCACCAAAATGGGTACTATTCACCAAACCTCCTGTGCATATACACCCCAAAAGAGGAATGGAAGAAACCAAGAATCGTCATCTTCTTGAAGTTGTGTGCACTCTTTTATATCATTATCATGTTCCTCAAATGGTTTGGCCAGAAGTTGTTTCTACTGCATGCTAATTGATTAACCACATGCCTTCTTCTATTATTGGTGGCCATGTGCCCTTTCAGGTTCTATACCCCGATGCTCCCTTATTTAGTGTGCCTCCTCATATCTTTGGGAGAATGTGCATTGTAATAAATTTATGTCCTGGCCTTACCAAACTAGATCCTCATGCCACAAAGTGTATTTTCTAGGGTAATCTAGGACACAAAAAGGGTATCATCTTTTGATCCAATTTCTGAGAGGTGGATGGTCTCGAATGATGTTGTCTTTTTGAGCATATGTTGTTTTATTATTTTTCTATCTCAAATCTAACATCTAACTTAATATCTGACTCCCCTTTACCTTTACATGTTGATACTACACCACCATTGAATATTGTCCCTTCTTCTCCAAAGACACCTACTCCTTATCTGGCCCAACCAAGTCTTCCATCTACCTCTGAGGTATTTTTGACTTGGTTATACCTATTAGTTTACACAAAGGCACTTGGTCTTGCACCCAACATCCCATTGGGAATTTCTACACTACTGCTAACCTAGGTACCAATTTTGCACATTTCAATTATGCCCTAAGTGTTGTTACTATTCCTAAGAATGCTACCCATGATCTTCAACATCTAACATAGAGACAAGCCATGGAAATTGAAATGCAAGCACTTACAAATCGACATACTTGGGATTTGGTTGATGCACCCCTGGGTTGTTCCCCAGTTGGTTGTCAATAAATTTTCACAATTAATTATCAACCTAATGGTACTTTTGAGTGACTTAAAGCCCGCCTGGTATCCAAGGGATACACTAAGATTTTTGGAGTTGATTACTTTGAAACATTCTCTCATATGGCTCAACTTAATTCTATTCATATCCTTATTTCTATAGCTATCAACTCATATTAGCCCTTATTTCAACTAGATGTTAAAAATGCATTTTGGTTTGGGGACCTACATGAGGAGGTTTACATGGAGCAACCTCCTAGATTTGTGACTCAGTGGGAGTCTTCAAAATTCATTCGCCTTCGCAAAGCTATTTATGGTCTTAGGAAAATCCCCCGATCCTAGTTTGACAAACTCATATCTATTCTTCAAAAAATTTGACTTTCGTCACTCTCAATCTGATCACTCTATGTTTGTTAAAAAATCTACCTATGGTCTTGTAGTTCTCATTGTATATGATGATGACATTATCCTCTCTAGAAGTGACTCATCAGGCATCTAGGCTACTAAAACATATTTGGAGAAACATTTTACTACAAACGATTTGGGTAAATTGAGGTACTTCTTGGGCATTAAGTTCTCTAGTTCCTCATCTAGTCTCGATTAGTCACAACGCAAGTGTATGGAACCTGACCCACATTTTTGGCTAACCCGATTTGTTTTTCTTAAGATTGTTTCTTAGATCCTTGCTCTAATCATCTAAGATGTAATTAGGGCATGTTGGAGGTTTTTATTCCTTGTTTAAGCTTGTTTCTTGATGCTAGTGTTTTGTGGACAGGTTTGGTGCAAACTTGCAAGTCACCCAAGATAGGGGTTGATGTGCAAGTTTGCCACTTCTAAAGAGTTTATTCTCTTTCTTGGCATCATCTAGAGGAGAGAGGAAGTGTGGGGTGCCTTGTTTTGTCCTTCGTTGAGTGGTGACATCCTTGGTGATGTTTTGGGCACCTTTTTGATGTGTGCTTTGTTCACAAGAGTGTGTCTGGGGCTTGAGAACCTTGGTGAGACCTTGTATCAGTTTTTTGTTTCTTTGAGGAGGCTTGATATCAGTTGAGGGTGTCTTGAGGGACATCTGATCAGTTTGTGGTACCTTGAGGATCACCATATCATTTTGTGGAGACTCTAGAGATGTGCCATATCGGTTTGTGTCCTAGGGTTTCATCCCTATCGGTTTGGATGAGTGTATCAACCTTGACCTTCCTTAATGACCAAGTGGGAGAGACATAGATCCTATAACCTTGTTGAATGGCATTAAATATGTCCTTTCTTCTTGGACATGTGTCTTCTAGGTTTCTAAGGTGGTGACACCTTCCTCTTGCTCTCTCTCATCAACCATGTATATATACCCCTTGCTACCCATGCAAGAGAACCCTTTTAGTGATCCTTGCTTTCTGTCCATGGTGTCCGACCTTGAGCTTGAAGAGCACTCTCCCTTGGAGATTGGTGGGAGAGTCAAAATCTTGTTGTGCTCTCTTTCATATTCTTCCTTGGTAAACCATGGTTTTCTAGCTTTCTTTCTCTCCTTCTTTCTTCTTCTCAGACATGGACCTCGATATCTTCTTTCCTCTCTTTTGCTCTCTCTTAACCTCGGTCCTATCTTCCTTCTTGGAGGTATTGTGTTTGGAGGATATTCTTCCTCTACCTTGAGTTTGTGAGCTTGGAGCTTGACCTTAGAGCTTAGAGCTTGGTGGTTGTTCTTGAGGCGGG
Organism: Alisma plantago-aquatica; assembly: GCA_963693085.1. Lineage (NCBI taxonomy): Eukaryota > Viridiplantae > Streptophyta > Magnoliopsida > Alismatales > Alismataceae > Alisma > Alisma plantago-aquatica. The sequence continues at coordinate 530,893,729 of OY856410.1, forward strand.
TTATATAATTCTAAACCTACTTTGTTATTTTCACCTTTCTACTTTGTACCTTGCTAGTTGACCTTAGCTCATTATTCCGTGCTTTTTAGTAGCTATTCCTGGTAGCCTTAAGTTCTATTTCTGAGTATAGAAACTTGCTAAGTTTCTTACATGATATGCACCTTTCTTTTGCCTTGTTAGTATCATCATCTTGAGGTAGAAGATGACTAAACCAATATGTCATGCTAAACCGATATGATATGCTAAACTGATATGATATGCTAAACTAATAAGCTTTCGTCTAAACCGATATACCTACCATGATGGGGTTTGTTATGATCTAGTGATGAGTAGTGAGGAACAGTGTTGAATCTCCATGCTTTTAGTTGAGTATGGAAGTTGACATTGGTAACCCTAATCCGATATACATATAATCCAACACACATGCATCTTGATACACCTAGATTTAAAGAGGGAACATATCCTTTGAGGTTCAACTGATATCCTACCTTAGTATGGTGGTTGATACTCAATCTCAGTGTGGTTTCCCGATACATTTAGGGTTAACTGATACCATAGGTGTAAACCCTAATCAACATCTTATGATGGTAGTTGAGACATACCATGTTGATGTTAGGGTCTCATAGTGACGATATGATATCCTATGGAGTAGTTGTATGCAAGATGTGAGGATTATGTTCCTATACCACATAACATGTTCCATAATAATAATTAGAAACATGCTTCTATGTCTCATAACACATCTCATCATACTAAGGAAAGTGATAATCTAAGGGTGGTTGGTAATCCAACATTGTGAAGACTAATTGGGAGAAGTGAAACCCTAAATGCGATGATGTAAAATGTATGACATAAATGTATAACATGAGTTCTATGAGATGATGAGGCTTGGCATTCTTATTATCAACTTCTAACCATGCAGGTGATACTGATTGATGTACATAGCCAGGTATGAGCTATGGAGGTTATGATGTGATGGAGTGGTCCTTGTGATGGACATTGATCCATGTGATGGACATTGGTCCTTGGGATGGACATTGGTACTTGTGATGGAAATTGTTACTTGTGATGGACATTGGTCATTGTGATGGACATTGATCCTTGTGATGGACATATGGTCAATAATAAGCATTAAGAGACATGACGTGATGAGATCACAATTAATGTGATTCAGTATGTTCTGGTGATTAGTCATGCCCTATTTATGTAGATCTTGTTTATAGGTTTTATGTTGTAACTTGATTGATGCTTAAAGATGTTTAAATATATCTAATTAATAAAGTGAAATCCAACAGTGTAGTTGCCTTTTTTCCATAGATCCATTCTAGTGTCAGCATTATTATTGGATGGTGAAATGAGTTTAACTCGGAGTGTATATTTTTAATATGTGGGGTACAAGTCGAGTAATTCCTTGTATCCTTAAATACATGATGTGTGAGACGGACATGCATGAGATAATCTCATTTTGATATGGATGGCCATACGTGAGCCACTTCTTTTGTTAGAATGGCCATGTGTGAGCCTATTCTTATAGCGTTGTACTCGTACCAAGGTGGACTAGTTATGATTATATATGTGGATGGCCATGCGTGAGCCAATCCCTAATCTTGACTATATGTCATGGTTGTAGTTGATTGATATGTCTCTATGGTGTTTTCTCTTGTGCTAACCAAGAGGTGTGGTGAGGTCATGGATTCTGGCTCTTCTGTTAGACCTTGTGTGGCACTGATTTTGACTATATACATGTAGTGGTTGGTTGGATTTGGGTGGTATAACTCAAATCCCCGTGGCATAATGAAATATGTAACCAGTCGTGTAGTATAATTGTATAGGATCAAATATAAAAACATTGGTTGAGGTCTTGCTTAATCTTTATACAATGTTGTTGATAGAAAATATACATGTTCTTCAAATTCCTTTTTAATTATTAAGTTGTTCTGTAATTTAATAGTAATTTCCCTTCCTATTAATAATCTTTACCTACTTCATCTTAGTTGTAGTCATATTGCTTCTCTATTTATCTTATCTGTGATAATAATAGAGTTGGTGGTGAGTTATATTTCCCGTTGAGATTTGGAATCTCACCATGTGGGTTTCCCACACCCTTTTTAGGTGGATGAGCAAGAATAGGTAGAGATCGTGCAGAGGAGGTTGAGCAACAACCATAGGAGAAGTAGCTGATAAGGTTGGAAGTGTTGCTCGATGCCTTTTGTTGATACAGTCCTAGAGTCATCCCTGTACATTCGAGACTTTCGGAATGTTTTGTATATGTTTTATGGATGTGCTATCTTTATGTTCCCTTTGTATATCAGATATGATGGAATCATGTATATATGTTCTGGATCAGTGTTTTCGTTACAGGTTGACAGTATGCCAAGTGAATGCTTTGAGGCATGAAAGGAGTCATGTGTAACAGTTTTAATTATTAGTGTTTTCTCAGTAATCTATTCCCTAATCCTTCAGTTGTGGTTATGTTCTGAGTAATCTCACTTTGTGTGGCATGGGGCATCATAGCTTTGTTGGTATCAGAGCTTTAGGTTTGCTGAGTCTACATGGACCTAGGACTAGGGTTTGTGTTTGTGCTAGTTTCCTACAGTCTATCTTATAGTTACTTCTGCTAATGCAGAAGAAGAAGTAAAGCTAAAAGATGTCTAGAGAACACGAAGAACATGCTGCCGAGAGAACTGTTTCTGCATCGGGTGGTGGTGCAAAGAACCAGACACGAGACGATTGGGTGCCTGAATTCCCCCAGTTAGACCCAACAATGAAAGAAAACCTTGGCTTTCAATCACTTTTTGGGCATTTTATGGAAACCATGACTCATGTGGTGGACAGTATGCCTACACCTCATCCTAGGGTACTGGTTCCCCATTCTAAATCTTTGGGTACTGGGAATAATTTCAAGCGTCTTCACTGTGTTGGAGAGGTTGAGTATGCGGGGACAACTGACTTGGCAGACGTGGATTTGTGGCTGACTAGGCTTGTGAAGGCTTTCAAGATCATGAGTATCCCTGAAGAGGATAAGGTGAAGAATGTTTTGTACCTCCTAAGAGGGAGTGTTGGCCATTGGTGGTTCATAGAGGAGGATAAGATACCTGGTGTTGTGGTTGGTTGGGAAGAGTTCCAACGAGAGTTTGTAAGTCGGTACTTTCCTCGGACGTATCTTGATGAGAAAATTAGTTTGTTTAAGAGGATTCAAAGGGTCCATAATGATCAACGAGTATGAGGCAAGGTTTATGGAGTTGTTGAGGTTATGTCCTCACATGACTATGATGGAGGACGAGAGGATTTGTCATTTAAAGAAGGGGTTGAATGATGAGTTGTCTACCCCAGCTGTATCTTTGGAGAATCCAGAGAGGTTTGTTGTGTTGGTGGAGTCTGTTCGAAGGATAGAATGATCAGTGAAGGAGAAGAGGGAGGCAAGTGCTAAGAAGCAGTCTGCACAGTTCCAAGGGTAGTCATTAGGTGGCTTCAAGAAGCCAAGCTTTTCTGCACCGTCGACGTCACAGAGGTTCACTGATGTGACTCAGTAATCACCAAGCAAGGGAAGAGGCCATAGTTTTCTGCCCTCAGGACCCCAAAGTATTGCATCAGCATCAGTGACAGGACCACCTAGGCCTTGGTATGGGGACAAGATGTGCTATAAGTGTAGACAAGTCAGCCATACCAAACCATTCTGCTCAGTGAAGGATGATGAAGTGACTCAACAGGAGAGGCAGAGTCAGCAAGGCTCATAGAGACAGTAGAATAGTGGCATAGAGGATGAGGATGTGGCCAAGAAACCCAAGATGGATCGTCTACTCAGGGAAGTAGAGGAGGGGTGACAACAGGCAATGGCTAGATTCTATGCGATGAGTCAGCCGGAGGTGGTGGTCAACCTACGAGTGGTGACATGTCAGATGGAGTTATTTCATTCTGATTTGTCTTCTTCTTGATTTATATCTATTTTGGTTGACTCAGGTCCTACACACACTTTTGTCACGCAGGAAGTTCTTAGTAGTTGTTCTTTTCCCGCAACATTCAAGTGGATCTTATACCACTTGACATGCATGGATTCGATATTATCCTTGGAATAGATACCCTATAGAAGTATAGAGTAGTCTTGGATTGTAGTTCCAAGCAAGTGATGTTTGTAGATGGTAGTGAGACGTGGATCTTCCAAGGATATAGGAAGATTCATTTGACGTGTCTTATATTAGCTATGGTAGAGAGGAAGCTTCAGAGACAAGGTTGCGAGGCATTTTTGGCACATGTGATGGATACATAGGAGGGGAGTCCTAGTATCCAGGAAGTAGCAGTGGTTAGGGAGTTCAAGGATGTGTTTCCTAAAGAGTTTCCAGGTATTCCCCCACCATGTGAGATTGATTTTGAGATCAATCTAGTTCCTGGTATGCAACTAATAGCTCAGACATCATATAGGATGGCACCAACAAAGATGGCAGAGTTGAAGAGACAATTGCAAGAATTGCTTAACAAAGGTTTCATCAGGCCGAGTATGTAACCGTGGGGTTCTCCAATGTTGTTTGTGAAGAAGAAGGATGGATGCATGAGGTTCTGCATAGATTACAGACAATTGAACAAGATCACCATAAAGAATAAGTATCCTTTACCGAGGATAGATGATCTGTTTGATTAGTTGTATGGTGTGAGGGTCTTCTGAAAGATAGATCTGAGATCAGGATATCATCAGTTGAGGATCAAGGAGGATGACATACCAAAGTTAACTTCAAGGATGAGGTATAGTCACTACGAGTTCGAGATTGTGCTATTTGGGCTACTAACCAATACACCAACAACGTTCATGGATTTGATGAACAGAGTGTTCTGAAAGTTCCTTGATCAGTTTTTGGTTATCTTTATAGATAACATTTTGATATATAGTCAGGACAGCCAGCAACATGAACAACATTTGCGTCAGGTGTTGATAGTATTGAGACAACACCAACTCTATTCCATGTTCAACAAGTGTGATTTCTAGTTGAGGGAGGTTTCTTTCTTGGGGCACGTTATATCATAGAAGGAGTACATGTGGACCCTAAGAAGGTAGAGTCTATGAAAAAATGGGAGCATCTGAATACACCAACAGAAGTGCATAGTTTTCTAGGTTTCGTAGGCTACTACCGGAGGTTCATTAAGGACTTCAGTGCTATTGCCCTACCCCTAACAAAGTTGATGAGGAAGGATGTGTCATTCATTTGGGACAATAGATGTGAACAAGCTTTTCAGACGTTGACGGAGAAGCTGACAAGTGCACCACTTTTGATTTTTCTCGAGTAAGGAAAATAATAAATTGTCTTTTGTCATGCATCGAAGAATGGTTTGGGATGGTGTCAATGCAGGACAATCAAGTAGTTTCCTTTGCTACTCGACATCTTAAAAAACATGAGGAGAATTATCCAACCCACGACTTGGAGTTAGTTGTAGTAGTACATTTTTTGAAGATTTGGAGGCACTATATGTATGGGAAGAAGTGTCAGATCTTCACGAATCAAAAGAAACTAAAGTATATCTTTTCACAGGTGGAGTTGAATATGAGACAGCGGCGTTGGATGGATTTGATCATAGATTACGATTGCATGATTGATTATCACCCGAGAAAGATGAATGTCATGGTAGATGTTTTGAGCAGGAAGTCTTCATCAATGGATAGAGGTTAGTTGAATTATTTAATGTGCCACAAGTGATATATGTTGGTCTCCATGTGTCAGATGAATGTCAAGTTAGAAGTCTCCTTGTTATCCAGTTTGTTGGCACAATTACAAGTGAATCCTACACTAAGACAAAAAATCAAATAAGCTCAATAGATAGATATTGTGAAACAGTAGATTTGATCAGAGTTCGAGAGCTAGAAGTGTGATGGTTTTCACAAGATGGAAGATAGGATAATATGTTATCATCACTAGATAGTAATTCCTGATGCAGATAAGCTAAGGAAGATGGTGTTGGAAGAGGCTCATACATTTATGTATGCTATGCGCCCATGTAGTACCAAGATGTACTATAGCATGAAGGATATGTATTGGTGGCCAGGCTTGAAGAAAGATGTAGATAAGTTTGTCGCAAGGTGTGCAGTATGTCAACAAGTCAAAGTTGAGCATCAAAAGCATGTAGGAACATTGCAACCATTTCCTATACCATAGTAGAAGTGGGATCATGTGACTATCGACTTTGTAGTTGGTCTACCTAGGACAACCAAAGGTTATGATTCCAGTCGGGTGATCATTGGATTGTTGACCAAGTTAGCACATTTCCTTCCCATGAATACAACGTTCACATTAGAGAAACTTTCTCAAGTTTATGTTGACAAGATAGTGCATTTACACAGTGTTCCAGCTACCATCGTATTTGATAGAGGTCCTCAATTTAGAAGTCGCTTTTGGGAGCGATTGCATAGAACTTTGGCTATGAAGTTAAAGTTCAACACTACTTTCCACCCGCAGATAGATGGTCTGTCTAAAAGTACCATTTGGATCTTGTAGGATCTGTTGAGGGTTTGTGTTCTTCACTTTATAGAAAGTTGGGATATAGACCTCAGTCTGATAAAGTTTGCCTACAATAACAGATATCATAGAAGTATTGACATGGCACCATATGAGGCATTGTATGGGAGACATTGTAGGACTCCATTGTGTTGGTATGAGACAGGACAGTAGCAACTTCTTAGTCATGGCCTTGTGTAACAGAAGACAGAAAAGATCAAAGTGATACAACAATAGTTGAAAGCAACACAGGACAAATAAAAGTTGTATGCAGACAATCATCATAGACCCTTGGGGTTCCAAGTGAGAGACAAAGTATATATGAAGGTATCTCCCTAGAAATGTGTTTTGAGGTTTGGGAAAAGGGTAAGTTGGCTCCCAAGTTTATGGGACCTTACCTAGTTGTGGCACGAGTTGGGAAGGTTTCCTACAAGTTGGAGTTGCCACCTGTGTTGCACAGGTTACATCCAGTGAACCATGTTAGTATGCTAAGGAAGTGTCATTCAAATACATAGTCAGTATTATAGCCTGTGGAGGTGGAGCTTGATGGGGATATGACCTATGTGGAGGGTCATGTGTTGATCCTTGATTGGAGGGTGAAGAAGTTGAAGCTTAAGGACCTTGTGCTTGTGTAGGCTCTTTGGCATCATCATGGTGTTGAGGAAGCCACATGGGAGCTCAAATAGGAGATGATAAGGAAGTACCCTTCTCTTTTCCCTTAGGATTTTGGGGGCAAAATCCCTATTAGGGGTTTATGGATTGTAAGGACCCTGACTCACGTTTTGGGCTAACCCTATTTGTTTTTCTTAAGAGTGTTTCTTATCTCCTTGATCTAAGCATCTAAGATGTAATTAGGGCATGTTGGAGGTTTGTGTTCCTTATTTAATCTAGTTGCTTGATGCTAGTGTTTTGTGGAGAGGTTTGGTGCAAACTTGCAATTCACCCATAATAGGGGTCGATGTGGGAGTTTTACCTCTATAGTGTTTCTTCTCTCTCTAGAAATCATCTAGAGGAGAGAGGAAGTGTGGGGCACCTTGTTTTGGCCTTAGTTGAGTGTTGACATCCTTGGTGATCTTTTGGGCACATGTTTGAGGTGTTCTTTTCTCATAAGAGTGTTGTCTTGGGCTTGAGAGCCTTGGTGATACCATTTACTAGTTTGTGGTTGCCTTAAGGAGGCTTGATATCAGTTGAGGGTATCTTGAGGGGCACCCTATCAGTTTGTGTTACCTTGAGGATCGCCATATCATTTTTTGGAGACTCTAGAGGTGTGCCATATCGATTTGTGACCTAGGGTTTCATCCCTATCTGTTTAGATGAGTGTATCGACCTTGACCTTCCTTACTGAACAAGTGGGCTAGACATAGATCCTATTACCTTGTTGCATGGTGTTACATGTGTCCTTTCTTCTTAGACATGTGTATTCTAGGGTTCTAAGGTGGTGACACCTTCCCCTTGCTCTCTCTCTCTCATTGACCATGTATATATACCCCTTTCTTCCCATGCAAGAGAACCCTTTTAGTGATCCTTGCTTTCTCTCCTTAGTGGCTGACCTTGAGCTTAAAGAAAACTCTGCCTTGGAACTTGGTGGGTGAGCCAAAAGCTTGTGGTACTCTTTTTCATCTTCTTCCTTTGTAAGCCATGGTTTTATAGCTTTCTTTCTCTCCTTCTTTCTTCTTCTCAGCCATGGACCTTGGTATCTTCTTTCCTCTATTTTGCTCTCTCTTAACCTCAGTTCTATCTTCCTTCTTGGAGATGTTGTGCTTGGAGGACCTTCTTCCTATACCTTGAGTTTGTGAGATTGGAGCTTGAGCTTGGAGCTTAGAGCTAGGTGGTTGTTCTTGACGTGGGTTATATAACTCTAAACCTACTTTGTTATTATCACCTTTCTAGTTCTTACCTTGCTAGTTGTCCTTAGCTCCTTATTCCTTGCTTGTTAGTAGATATTCTTGGTAGCCTTCAGTTCTTTTTTTGAGAATAGAACCTTGCTAAGTTGCTGCCATGAGATGCACCTTTCTTTTGCCTTGTTAGTATTTTCATCTTGAGCTAGAAGATGACGAAACTGATATGACATGCTAAATCGATATGATATGCTAAACTGATATGATATTCTAAACTGATATGATTTCGTCTAAATCGATATACCTACCATGATGCGGTTTGTTATGATATAGTGATGACTAATGATGAAGAGTATTGAATCTCCGTGCTTATAGTTGAGTATGGAAGTTGACATGGGTAACCCTAATTTGATATACATATAATCTGACACACATGCAACATGATTCACCTAGAGTCAAAGAGGGAACATCTCCCTTAAGGTTCAACTGATACTACTCTAAATCCTAGTGGTTGATATCCCTTGGTGATCTTTGTAGTTGATACCCTAGTTGTTGGTATGGTCGATATCCCCTGATGGTGAATGTGGTTAATGTCTAAAGGGATACTTAGGTCAATACCCTATGAGATTGTATGGCCGATACACTTTCTCATGAACCTCTAAACTGATATAATTTGTGGTGCCCAATACCTAGTGAGGATAAACTGGTATCCTACCTTAGTATGGTGGCTAATACCTAATCTTAGTGTGGTTTCCTGATACATTTAGGGTTAACCAATACCATAGGTGTAAACCCTAATCGACATCTTGTGATGGTAGTTGAGACATACCATGTTGATGTTAGGGTCTCATAGTGATGATATGATATCCTATAGAGTAGTTGTACACATGATGTGATGGTTGTGTTCCTATACCACATAACATGTTCTACTATAATAATGAGAAAAATGCTTCTATGTCTCATAACACATCTCATAATAATGAGGAAAGTGATAATATAACGGTGGTTGGTGATCCCACCTTGTAAACCCTAATCGAGAGAAGTGAAACCCTAATTGCTATGATGTAAAGTGTATGATGTAAATGTATAACATGAGTTCTATAAGATGATGATGGTTTGCCTTCTTGTTATCAACTTCTAACCATGAAAGTGATACTGATTGATGTACATAGCCAAGTATGAGCTATGGAGGTTATGATGTGATGGACATTGGTCCTTGTGATGGACAGATGGTGAATAATAAGCATAAAGAGACATGATGTGATGAGATCGCACTTAATGTGATTTAGTATGTTCTGGTGATGAGCCATGCCCTATTTATATAGATCTTGTTTAGAGGTTATACGTTGTAACTTGATTGTTGCTTAAAGATGTTTAAATTAATCTAATTAATGAAGTGAAATCCAATAGTGCAGTTGCCATGTGCCATAGATCCATTCATGTGTCTGCTTTATTGTTGGATTTGAAACGAGTTTAACTTGGAGCACATATTTTTTATTATGTGGGGGTACAAGTGGAGTAATTCCTTGTATCTTTAAATACATGATGTGTAAGACGACCATGTGTGAGCCGATTTCATTCTGATATGGATGACCATGTGTCAGCCACTCCTTTTGTTGGAACGGCCATGAATGAGCCTATTCTTCTAGCGTTATACCTGTACCAAGGTGGGATAGTTATGATTATATATGTGGATGGTCATACATGAGCCAATCCCTGATCTTGACCATATGTCATGGTTGCAGTTGACTGATATGTCTCTGTAGTGTTTTCTCTTGTGCTGACTAAGAGTTGTGGTGAGGCTGTGGATTCCAACTCTTCCATTAGACCTTGTGTGGCACTAATTTTGACTATATACATATAGTGGTTGGTTGGATTTGGGTGGTATGAGTCAAATCCTTGGGGCATAATGAAATACATAACCAATCATGTAGTATAATTGAATAGGATCAAATACGAAAACATTGGTTGAGGCCTTCTTTGATCTTTATACAATGTTGTTGATAGAAAATATACATGTTCTTCATATTCCTTTTTAATTATTAAGATGTTCCATAATGTAACTATAATTTCCCTTCCTGTTAATAATCTTTACCTGCTTCATCTTAGTTGTATTCATATTGTTGCTCGATTTATCTTATTTGTGATAATAATAGAGTTGGTGGTGAGTTATATCTCCCTCTGAGATTTGGAGTCTCACCCTATGGGTTTCCCACACCCTTTTTAGGTGGACGAGCATGAAGAGGTAGAGATCATGTAGAGGAGGTTGAGTACTAGCCAGAGGAGTAGTAGTTGATAAGGTTGGAAGTGATGTTGGATGTGTTTTGTTGATAGAGTCCTAGGGTCGTCCATGTACACTCGAGTCTTTGGGAATGTTTTGTAGATGTTTTGTGGATGTGCTATCTGTGTGTGCCTTTTGTATATCAGGTATGATGGAATCATGTATATATGTTCCAGATCAGTGTTTTTGTTATTGGTTGACAACATGCCCTGTGAATTCTTTGAGGCATGAAATGACTCATGTGTAAAGGTTTTAATTTTTAGTGTTTTCTCAGTAATCTACTTGCTAATCCTTCTTCTGTGGTTATGTTTTGAGTATTCTCACTTTGTGTGGCGTGGGGCATCACAACAAGTATGTTTTAGATCTCCTATTTGAGACAGGAATGCTTGGGGCTAAACCAGCTAGTACATCCTTGGATCCCAACACTAACTTGGATGACGATACTTCTCCCCCTTATCCTGACCATCATTAGTATCTTAGAATGGTTGGGAATCTCATCTACCTTATTGTAACTAGGACTTACATCACTTCTTTTGTTGGCTTGGTTAGTAGATATTTGGATAATCCACGTCAATGCCATTGGGATACTATCTATCATATCTTAAATTATTTGAAGAGATATCCTTGCAAAGGTTTTCTTTACAAAAAGACATGAGCATCGTAACCTTACTAGATATTCTAATTTTTACTATGCTCAAAGCAGGACAGATCGTAGATCCACCTCAGGGTACTGCATCTTTGTAGTTGGTAATTGTTGACCTAGAGGTTATACATTGCCCATATTTTGATAATGACTTAACCATTCCATTCATATGTATCTAATATGTGTATTAAAGATTGATTTCAGATGTTAGGTACAAGAAAAGGATAAAACATCCAAAGCCCTAGATTGGGTCAAGTTCAAGTCAAAAGAGCTACAAGTGTGCAATTTTGGAAATCTATGTAAATGACCTTAGAACATTTTTTTAATCACCTGTAATGATGAATTGACTTGTAACTTAGTTGAGAAAGTTGATTGGGACACTAAGAACCAAGTTTTAATCAATTTAGATGCGCTTTAGAAAATTGACCACAGGAAGTCAATTAGTTGAGTTGCAAACTCAACCAATCCTCCTGGATCAAGTTTTTGAAGATCACATCAGTCGAGTTGTGGTTTCACAGAACTCGGCCGATCGAGTACCTAGCCAAATTGATCTTCATTGGTCAGTCAAGTTTTGCCAGGACAAACCCGACTGATGATTTGAATATCAGCTTTGTCTTTTACTCTATTGGTCGAGTTACCTTTATTGAAACTCGATCGATTGCACTGTACGGAATTTGTAGAAAAAGTGATTGTGATCGTTGGTGTGTGTTTTGAGCAAAAATAGAGTCGTTGCTTTGAGCACAAAATGGCTATTTTCGTATCTAAGTGTCCCACAACTTAAAGGGGCACCCTCAACTATAAATAGGACCTCTTGGAGTTCATTCCAAGGTTGCTCATTCACTACATGCTTGGTCCAAGCCTAGTTGAGAATGTTCTAACCCTTTGAGCCCCTTTCTCTCTCTACCTTCAAGTTAAATTCATGAGTATGAGTGAGACATGTTCCTTTGTAAGAGAGATGCTCCATGTATTGATGTAAAGCTCTCCTCCACCATCTTCCTACCCTCTTTCCTATCAAAGAAAAGGTTGAAGATCTTCTCCAAGTGAAGGAGAAGAGGTTGTTGTTCTTCATGGTTGAAGAAGGCAAGGTGTTCTAGATCTTTGAGTGAAGGAGATAGTCAAGGCAAGCGCTCAAGAAAGATATGTAATCCCTTGAAGGCTGAAGACTTGAAGGAGTGGGTAAGTCAATGTTGATGGATGAAGAATCCATGGTTCAAGTGACTAAGCTCCTTCTATAGGTTGAAGATCTTTGCTTGAGGTAATAAGCCCTTGGATGTGTGGTTGTTGTGTCTTGTAATCTTATGATGGAATATAAGAGTACCAAGATTGAAAATCCTAGAGATTAACCACCTCTAGGTAGTGGACTGACATTGCTCCTAGTTAGGATGTGGAACCACCTATACAAGTGCTTTCTCTTCCTTGTCTCTCATCCTTGTTGTGCTTTCTAGCTAAGACATCAAATTTGTTGTTTGTTAAAGTTTTCGTACTTAATACAATTTGGTGGTCTAATCCTTTTTGTGAGAATTGTGAAGCTCTATTCACCCCCCTCCAGTTCCCTTGATCCAACAAGTGGTATCATAGTAGGTCTTCTCCAAACTACTTCAACAAGTAGGAGAAGATGGGCTATTTGTCTCTTGGATCCCTCAACCTAGAAGGGAGCTTCTTCATGAGACCTCTGGTCTTCGACGACACCAACTTCCTATAATTGAAGAGAAGAATGCAGTTCTACGATCAAGGTGTGAGCTATGAGATGTAGAAGGTAGGGCACCTCAAGTATGAAGAACCAAAGGGGGAAATCTCTACTTGGATTGAAGCACAAATGAAGAAATCTTAACTCAATGCAAGAGTAGTGAGCATCATCTATGCAGCCCTCACTCCATCCAAGTTCAACCAGACATCTTCTTGGGACATCACACTTGAAATTTGGAAAAAGCTATATTTCACATATGAAGGTACAGATCAAGTAAAGGAAGCCAAGATCAAAACATGCATGGTGGTCTACTTGAGAACTTCAAGATGGGTAAGAATGAGAGAGTGGCTGATATGTACACTAGGCTCAATGTGATCATCAATGGATTGGCAGCCCTTGGGAGTGTGATGGAAAAAGGCACTATCAACTCTAAGATCTTGAGATCTCATCCTAAGAGATGGGATCCCAAGGTTACTTCCATTAAAGAGGTGTACAAGCTAAGTGAGTTGTCAACCAAGGAGCTGGTTGGTAACCTTCAAGCCCATGAACCTAGGCTTGATAAGCAAGAAGAAGAAGAAAAGAGAGAAGAGAAGGAGCTCAAGAAGATCAAGGACACAACCTTCAAAGCTCAAATTGAAGAGATGGTTCGGCAACAAAAACTTACTCTCAAGTCCCCCTACTCCTTTCTCAAGTGAAGATGAAGGCCCAAATGAGCATGAAGAAAACTACTCCAAGGGCAAGCACTTCAAGGAGAAGCCTTCTTCATCAACTCTAAGATGATATGAGTATGGCCAAAAAGGCCATTTCAAGAGTGACTACATAAAGGCCAAGAAGATCCATCACAAGAGTAGCCACAAGAAATACAAGGAGTACAAGAGAGATGGCAAGTACAAGAGGAAAGAAAAGAAAGAAAGAAGATTCAAAGATGCAACTCATGCAGCTTGGGAGGAGTTCTCATCAAGCTCTTCAAGCTCTGAAGATGGAGAATGCCACCTTGCTCTCATGGCCTCTACAAGTGAAGATGTAGGTGAGGTAAGTGAGGTAAGTGAAGTCAATTTGCATGAGTTATCAAAGGAAACTCTTATTAATATGCTTAATGATTGTTGGTCATCATTTACTAAATGCAAATCTAAAAGGAAAAGATTAGGCAAGATAGTAGATGCTCTTTATGCTAAAATTGAGATTCTTGATAATAATGAAAAATTGCTCCTTGATAGCATAGATTGTTTGCAAGGGCAATTTCTTGACCTTGAGCTTCAACATAATGGAGTAGAGGTTGAGAATGGGGTCTATCTTAAGACTATTGCAGATCTTAAGGAAGACAACCAAAAGTGCCAAGATGAGTTAGATGTTCTTAAAACTGAAAATGTAGAACTAACTCTCATTGATGATGCTAGGAAGCAAGAGATTCATGTTTATCAAAAGGAAATTTTGTTGCTTACATCTGAAAATGCCACGTTACTTGCTCACGTCAATGATCTATCTTCTAGATCTATTTTTCAAAGTAATGAAGTTGCTAGCATAGCTTTAGAACGAGATTCCTTTCATTCTAAAGCCCTCTATTTAGAGGCTGGACTATTGCATGATAGTTTCTACTACTATCATTAACCTTAGTGATGATAATGACAATTTAAGATCTTCTTTGCAAAATTTTCTTACGGGAAAGAAATCCCTCAATGATGTCCTAGAACACTCTACCAAACAAATTGGTACTAGTGGTTTGGGATATGATGGGACTGCTCCCAAAGATAAGAGAAAGAGTAAGAATAAGGGTAAGATGAAGAGTAGGGAACCTCCTATATTCCATGGAGAGACTTTCGACTCTAAGAAACCTATGGTATGTGTTCATTGTAAATGTGATGATCATTACTCTACTTATTGTCCTTACAAGCCCAAGGGGACCAACCCAATGATGAAATGGGTCCCCAAGCTAACCCCGGATCCCAAAGTTTGAGTTGGGTACTGACATACTTCTTTCTTGTAGATTAAAAAGAGATGGATTGTTGATAGTGGCTGCTCAAAACATATGACAGGTGAATTCATCCATTTCAACAAATTCATGAAGAAGAAAGGAGGATCGGTGACCTTCGCGTACAACTAAAAGGGTAAGGTCATAGGTGAGGGTGATGTAGGCAATGATCTATGCATCAAGAATGTTTTGCTTGTTGATGGCCTACATCACAACTTGATTAGTGTAAGTCAAGTATGTGATAATGGATATCTTGTGTTGTTTACATCTTTAGAATGTTTGCTTCTAGATTCCCTCACTTACAATGTCATATATAAGGGAACTATAAATGGTAATCTTTATGTTATTGTTCTTGATGCTCTTAAGCCCGTACTTGGTAGATTCTTGGTAGTGGATAAAATGATATTTCTCTTTGGCATCGTCGTTTGGGCCATGTGAATATGCATCAAATGAAGAAGTTGAGCAAAAAGGGTTTGGTTTGAGGACTTCCCAAATTGGATTTTGAAAAGGATGAGGAATGTCAACCTTTTACATAAGGCAAACAAACCAAATCCTTCTTCAAATCCAAAGGAGTCATGAGTACCAAAAGATCTCTTGAGCTTCATCATATTGATCTATTCAGACAAATGAAAATGCAAACGCTTCATGGTTCCAAGTATTTTCTTGTTGTTGTTGATGATTTCTCTCGGTAGACTTGGACCTTCTTTCTCATTTTGAAAAGTGATACTCTTGATGTTTTCTTGAGCTTTTGTAAACGGGTTGAAAACAAAGCTTCTTGCCAGATTGTTTCTATCCGCAGTGACCATGGGGGAGAATTTGAAAATGATCTTTTTGAACATTTTTGTGAAAAATCTGGTTACTCGCACAATTTCTCTTCTCCTCATACGCCTCAACAAAATGGGGTAGTAGAGAGGAAGAATAGGTCGCTTCAAGAGATGGCGAGGACAATGCTTCTTGAATATGACATTCCTAAGAAGTTTTGGGCCTAAGCCGTTAGTACCGCCTGTTTTATGCAGAACTGAGTTTTCACACATCCTTCTTTGAAGAAAACTCCCTATGAGCTATGGTGTGGTAGAAAGCCATCCATTGATTTCTTTCATGTTTTTGAATCTCCTTGTTGTTTTTAAACATGAAGGATTCTCTTAACAAGTTTGATCTGAAATCTTATAAGGCTTTCTTCCTAGGCTATAGCACTACATGCAGGGCTTATAGAGTCTTCAACATTGAATTGTCAAAAATTTAAGAACCTATTAAAGTGAAGTTTATTGAAACTAACCTAGTTGTTTGCAAGCATGTTGTTGATAATGATGTTGCATATCACTTGATTCCTATCTTGAAAGACCTCAACATCGACAACAAAGGTAAATAGGTGATAGAAGTTGAAGATGAAGAAAAGAAGGATCCCACTCCTCTCTTTGCAAATAACCATCCCAAAGAGCTAATCATTGGCAACCCTTTTGAGAGAGTGAAGATACGAGCTACCTACAAAAAGAACAAGCAGACAGTGCCTTCATCTCACAGCTGGAGCCAAAGAACATCAAAGAAGCTCTTGGTGATGATGAGTGGATCCTAGCCATGCAAGAGGAATTGGAGCAATTCGAGAAGAATCACATGTGGACTCTAATGCCAAGACCAAGTGATAGAAAAATCATTGGCACCAAGTGGGTCTACCGCAACAAGATAGATGAGCAAGGCAAAGTGGTAAGGAACAAGGCAAGGTTAGTATCACAAGGTTACAATCAACATGAAGGTATTGACTTTGATGAAACTTATGCTCCCATTTCTTGATTAGAATCTATTAGAATGCTACTTGCTTTTGCTAGTTACAAAAATTTCTTGTTATATCAAATGGATGCTAAAAGTGCATTTTGGAATGGTACAATCGAGGAGGAAGTATTTGTTGCTCAACCTCTAGGCTTTGAAAATGACAAGCTACCTAATCATGTTTATTTGTTGCAAAAATCTCTCTATGTACTCAAGCAAGCACCTCGATCTTGGTATGAGAAATTAAAGAACTTTTTGTTAGACAATGGCTATGTCATGGGCAATGTCGATTCTACTTTATTTTTAAAACACACTTCTAGAAACATTCTTATCATTCAAATTTATGTTGATGATATCATTTTTGGTGGGACTAATCTTGATCTTTGCAAGGATTTTAGTTATCTTATGCAGAGTGAGTTTGAGATGAGCATGATGGGTGAGTTGACTTTCTTCCTCGTCTTTCAAATCAAGCAAATAAAAGAAGGAAACTTCATCAACCAAGGCAAGTACACACATGTACTACTCAAATGCTTTGGGATGGAGAACATGAAGTCGATGGATACTCCCATGTCCAATACTGCCAAACTTGATAGAGATGAAGTAGGTGAGAAGGTAGATGATAAGCTCTATAGAGGTATGATTGGAAATTTACTTTATTTAACTGCCTCTGGACCTGATATTATGCTTAGTGTTGACTTGTGTGCTCGCTTTCAATCTAGCCCTAGGAAATCGCATCTTATTGCCGTTAAGAGGATTTTGAGGTACATAGAGAAAATTCAAAATTTTGGACTATGGTATCCTAAGTCAAGGGACTTTACTCTTGTGGCATATAGTGATGTGGATTACACAGGTTGTTTGGTTGATAGAAAGTGCACAAGTGGCACTTGCTTCCTTCTAGGACCATGCTTGGTGTCTTGGTTTTCCAAGAAACAGAGCATCATGGCATTATCATCTACTGAGGCTGAATACATTGCAAATGGGAGTTGTTGTGTCTAGGTCCTATGGATGAAGCAAATGTTCCAAGACTTTAACATACATTTTGATGTTTCTGCTATCTATTGTGATAATACTAGTGCAATCAATCTCTCTTATAATCCTATATTGCATAGTAGAGCTAAAAATATAGAGGTTCACCATCACTTTCTTTTTTATCACATTGCCAAGAAGGATATTTATATCACACATGTGGACACAGAAAATCAGTTGGCGGACATTTTCACTAAACCTCTAGCTAGAGAGAAATTTAACTTTATTCGATCTAAACTTCTCATTGTTTCTTTGGATGATATTGATATGTGATCTAGCTAGCTGTTTCTATCCTACATGTTTTTCTCATGTTTTCCTCACCTTGCTTGTCTATATATGCTTAAAATGTGCTTAAATTGCTTGTTGACATGCTTAGTTTTTATTTGTTTTGGGGTTTTTTCTCTATTTCTTGGTTTTATCACGAAATAGTACCCAATGATGAGTGATATGTGCCTAAGTATGTTCAATGTATATAATAGACTTGAAAAATTAATTTAATCAGCATGTATATGGCTAGAAATCAAGATTGATGGTTTTAGGTCAGGTTGACCATCAGTCGAGTTTCCCCCAGGAAAAATTTGATCGATCAGGAGCCGAGAGTTGTTCTTCATAGAACCAATCGGTCGAGTTTCTGACTCTCAGAACTAAACTGATCTATGGGTTGAAGTCACTTAAAAGTTAGGTTTGGTCG
Source organism: Alisma plantago-aquatica (assembly GCA_963693085.1). NCBI lineage: Eukaryota > Viridiplantae > Streptophyta > Magnoliopsida > Alismatales > Alismataceae > Alisma > Alisma plantago-aquatica. Next base: position 530,912,107 of record OY856410.1, read on the forward strand.
ACTATTCTCCCTCTCAACTAGAGAATAGACGATCGATTCCTCTTCTTCTAACCCTAAGCTCTCACCCCCATCCCTAAACCTCCCTCTCCTAGACCTAGTTTGACCTAGATAGCTTGACCTAGACATTCTTGGGCGCTCCCTCGTGGTGTTTTAACGGCATTTGAGGTTTGTTTTGCTTGTTTACTTGCTTTCTTCCTCCATTTCGCCTCCATTGAATCCCAAAGGAGAAAATGACTTGCTCCAAGCAATGCACCTTCGTCTTCATCTTCTAATCGCTTGATTCCTTTTGACGATACCTCATTTATCTTGATTGAGGATGTTACTCGGTACAAAGAACTTCTTCCTAGGAGTCCTTTTCCTTTTCGTTCCTTGATTGATCCATCTCCTAGGTGTCAAGAGGTTATAGATCAAGTCGCTAGGTTGCTTGCCATTCACCACCTCTCTGCCTTGGCTGTCGAACATGATTGCTTTAATTATCTCATGTCTAGAACTAAAGCAGTTCACGAGTTCTATGCTAATTTGTGTTGGAACTATGAATCCCTCATTCCCCCACCTAATACTCAAGTAATCCTCACATCGATGATCGTGAGAAAGAATTTCTACATCTCTGAGGATATATTAAATGTCTTCTCTTCTAGAGATGAGGAAAACGACACCTAGCATAAGGATTATGGTGAGTATTTCGACCTTTTGGACCTGGAAGGTTTCTATAATAAAAATGAATTGACTCTCCCTGATATTCATTGTTACTTGAAGAAACCTGACGTTCCCTACAAGAAAAAGAGCACCCTTCCTTCCTCCTCCTTTGACCTTAGGAAGTGCATTCTAGCGTTAGTGATCAACTACAATATTCATCCTAAGAGAAATAAAATGGATATTGCAGAGAACATTTATGTCATTATGTATTGCCTTTTAGAGAACATCAGTGTCAAGTGGGCCACATGCATTCTACACCACATGACCGGCTTGGACATTGGTAAGAACACTAAAGGCACCCACCCTCCCTACCCTACTTTGATTTGTGGTTTATTCCAGTTTGCCACTGAGAAATCCCTATTTTCTAACTTTCATTACAAAGTAGCAGAAAGGGTGTATGTATCAGTGAGACCACAATTCAAAAGTTTGTGTCTATGTTTTCCTACTCTACTTCTAGTGTTTCTCCCTCTGCCTCAGCCTCTACAGCCCCTGCCTCCTCAGCTAGAGCTCCACCTCCTCAGCCTCCTCTTAGACCTAGTCGTGCTTCATTCCGTGTATCAAATAAAACCCTTATGGGCTATATGATGCACCAACAAGCATACAACCAACAGGTTCAGGACCACCTGCATCAAGATTTGTGTTCTATAATTTCAACCATGAACCTATCTTGTGCTCACCCCTACCCCACCTACCAGCCATACCCAGGTAGTGATTATACTTCATATGCATATAATCATTACTACCCTGCTCCTGAGCCTTCCACTGCTACTCCTCCACCTCCACCTTTTGCTGTTGGTAGCTCTGCTCCTGCCTTTCTCCCGTTGCCTACTGCCCCCTAGTCACCTTGCTTGCCAGCCTTGGAGACTCTGCTCCATCCTTTCCATAGACCAATGAGCCTCATGCTCTTGGTATGTCATGGGCGGAGCGGAATGCTCATTGGCCCGGTCGTGCTTTCAGTCCTCCTACTAATGAGGAGATGTCAGACTAGGCTAACGATGCTGAGGCTAATGATGATGACGACGGTGATGGTGAGGATGCTTCTGACAATGGTGATGGTGTTGGATCTGGTGATGAAGGCACTGTTGCAACACCCTTTGATGGAGACGAGGACTATGAGACAGGAGACGATGATGATGATGTCGTTGATATAGATAGTTTAGATGATTAGCTTGTTTATTAGTTTTTTGTCTAGCATGCTTCTCATATACATATTTTTAGGCTATTTTGTATAAGAAACATCTAGGCACATTTATATGAGTTGTACTATTTTATCCTATGTTTTCATTGCTTCTTGGTTGTAGTTGTTTTCTTGATAACATGTATCTGATTTGTAATATATGTGATGTGCACTCTTGCTATTTACTCCGATATATCTTATGCATTGGTGCCATCTTCTTACATATTTTGATTATGACTGAGATTGTATGTTGCCTTCGTCTCTATTTGCCATATGATATGAGATTGATCGTATGTATATTTGGTTGATTGTGTTTGGGAGAAGAGCTAGATTCTTTTTGCTCTTCTACTCCCCCCCCATTTTTTGATAATGTCAAAAGGGGGAGAGATATTTCAATTTTTGAAACTCTATCATATTGTTATTCATGGTTATACTATTTCTTATTTGCTTATGAGATCCTTTTCTTGTTCATTTACTGTTTTATCATGTGACTTGCAAAGGATCACATAGTGCATATATGATATGATTACTATGTGTAGGTAGACTAACTATGCAGGTCAGATGAAGCATAGATTGAGGGGAAGCAATTCACAATGTTCATATCTTGAATCCCCTTAATTCACAAGGCAAAGGTATAACTTCTATATCCTTTTCAATATGTTTGAGGAATGGTTTATCATTATCAAAAAGGGGGAGAATGTTGACCTAGAGGTTATACATTGTCCATATTTTCAGAATGACTTAACCATTCCATTCATATGTATCTAATATGTTTATTAAAGATTGATTTCATATGTTAAGTACAAGAAAAGGATAAAAAATCCAAATCCCTAGATTGGGTCAAGTTCAAGTCAAAAGAGCTACAAGTGTGCATTTTTGGAAATCTATGTAAACGACCATAAAACATTTTTGTAATCACTTGTAATGATGAATTGACTTGTAACTTAGGTGAGAAAATTGATTGGGACACTAAACACCAAGTTTTAATCACTTTAGATGCACTTTAGAAAATTGACCACAGGCAGTCAATCGGTCGAGTTGCAAACTCGATCGATCCTCCTGGATCAAGTTTTTGAAGATAGCATCAGTCGAGTTGTGGTTTCACAGAACTCGACCGATCGAGTACCTGACCAAATCGATCTTCATTGGTCACTCGAGTTTTTCCAGGACAAACTCGACCAATGATTTGAATATCAGATTTGTCTTTTACTCTATCAGTCGAGTTACCTTTATTGAAACTCGACTGATTGCACTGTACGGAATTTGTAGAAAAAGTGATTGTGACCATTGGTGTGTGTTTTGAGAGAAAATAGAGTCGTTGCTTTGAGCAAAAAATGACTACTTTTGTATCTAAGTGTCCCACAACTTAAAGGGGCACCCTCAACTATAAATAGGACCTCTTGGAGTTCATTCCAAGGTTGCTCATTCACTACATGCTTGGTCCTAGACTAGTTGAGAGTGTTCTAATCCTTTGAGCCCCTTTCTCTCTCTAACTTCAAGTCAAATTTGTGAGTATGAGTGAGATAGGTTCCTTTGTAAGAGAGCTGCTCCATGTATTGATATAAAGCTCTCCTCTACCATCTTCCTACCCTCTTTCCTATCAAAGAAAAGGTTGAACATCTTCTCTGAGTGAAGGAGAAGAGGTTCATGTTCTTTAAGGTTGAAGAAGGCAAGATGTTCTAGATCACTGGGTGAAGGAGATAGTCAAGGCAAGCACTCAAGAAAGATAGGTAATCCCTTGAAGGTTGAACACTTGAAGAAGGAGTGGGTAAGTCCATGTTGATGGCGGAAGACTCCATGGTTCAAGTGGGTAAGATCTGTCTATAGGTTGAAGATCTTTGCTTGAGGTACTAAGCCCTTGGATGTGTGGTTGTTGTGTCTTATAATCTTATGATGGAATATAAGAGTACCAAAATTGCAAATCCTAGAGATTAACCACCTCTAGGTAGTGGACTGACATTACTCCTAGTTAGGATGTAGAACCACTCTAAACCACCTGTCCAAGTGCTTGCTCTTCCTTGTCTCTCATCCTTGCTGTGCTTGCTAGCTAAGACATCAAATTTGTTGTTTGTTTAAGTTTTTGTACTTAATACAATTTGGTGATCTAATCCTTTTTGTGATAATTGTGAAGCTCTATTCACCCCCCTCTAGATCCCTTGATCGAACAGTAACTTGGTCACTTGGAAGAGTAAGAAGAAAATTATAGTTGCTCTCTCTAGGGCTGAAGAAGAACATAGAGATATGGCTCATACCACCTATGAAATGTTCTGGGTATGCAGTCTCCTATGAGATTTTGGTATTTTTGTTGCTCCATCTATTTCAATGCATTGTGACATCTAAGTTGTTATCTTTATTGCCAGAAATGCCACCTTCCATGAACGCACAAAACACATTGAAGTTGACTGTCATTTTGTTTGGGAAGTTGTCTTATTTGGTCAAATTTCTACTTCTTATACACCTACTGCGGATCAAGTTGCAGATATTTTGACCGAAATTCTTCCAAAGAATAGATATAGTACTTTGACATCCAATATGGGCATGATTTACATCTATGCTCCAACTTGTGGGGGAGCATTAGTGTATATATTTTCCTGGATTTATTTATCTTATTTTTTCTCTTATTATTCTGTTATGGGTCTTTGTTTATTGGCCCATTAGCCTTTTTCCTTATTCTAGAATGATCTTCTTCTAGACTATTGCTACTCTCTAAAATCCTATATAAGAGAGTCTCTTGTACTTATTTGGATCAACTAATACAAATCTATTTCATATTTTAGAGTGTTAATATAAATTCTAGGTCATCAAATGAGCTAATGGGAGTCAATACTTAACTCATTTGTATAAGCATTGGATTGAGATGATCAAATTATGTGCTACTAATAACCATTTTGAAGTGAGTTCTAAAGGAAGTTCTAGGCATAACAAGAAAGACAAACCTATCATACAAAATAAGATTAAAGAGACTAAGCAAGTGTCACAAATCTTGAAATCCCTAGAGGTCCCTCAAAAATCCCCCATGGCAGTCAGGAAATATCCCCTACATGCATGTGTTTAGGTTTAACAATTGGGAAGGCGTATATTACATGAGTCTTCATTCCAAGGAATCCAGTATGTAAGCCCAAAAACACATTCCTTTTCATAGAGCATATGGAACTGTTATCTACATTAACCAAGTTCATTCCAGCCCATGGCATACCATTACGCACAACATGTAAGTTGGTTCACTATTAACACCTCCTGGATACAGAAAGTTCATTCTTTATCCATGATGATGATACCTAAGACAAGAAGAAGAAGAAAAAAGTTGAGATTATTGGAGACATTTACAAAGACACAAAAAATGGAATGCTTATGGAAATGTTCATGGTGTAAAACATGGTAATGAAAAGGTTGTACTTGAAAACACTCACATGTTCTATCCACCACCACATCCCTAGAACAATCCGTACATGGAATAAACATATGGTCTTTTTCCACCTGTATACATGGAACTACCAATTATGAACAAACTACCAATGATACTAGTGGTTCTAAGAAGCAAAATAGATCCTGCTCAATAGAGTTTAGAAGAAAAACCCATCATTTTCAAGATCATATACAAGCTCAAATTGTTAGAGGGGAAGAAGCAATAAGTCAAAACCAATAGTAAGTAATATCATTTTTCATTTGTGAAGATGTCTAACAACTTTGATATTCCAAATTTATCAAGTAATTTTTAAAAGTTGATATGCTTGCTCACATCAAGCCATACTACTATGGCATGGTAGAGGTACAAGATGGTAAAAAGATCTTGATTATATGCTTTCCTTGAACCTCGTTAGGGCCTACCCATGAGGGTAAAACAAGGAGTATTTAACATAACTTGTCACTTGGACTTGTCTGGACCAAAAACAAATTGATCAATATGCATGGAACCTTGACCAAGTCATGATCAAAGGACATATAGAGGTGTTACACCAGACGGTTAATGAAGGCCTCTCTGAGTTAGTAAAGATGGAGGGAGCTAGCAATATAGTTATATCTTAATCCAATTAATAAGATGGAACTTGACTTGGTGATAAGGACAACCTTGCTTGCACTTATCGTGTTTTATCCCAGTAATAAAGCAAGTTGTTTTCTAAGTTGATTCAAGTAGGAGTTGGAATGGAATGTTACATAAGAAGAGGGATCTACCATAACATAGACTTGACCTTTCAGCCTCCATCTTCATCTTCAGTAACAAATTAGAAGACAATATGGACAAGAATACCCATTCCAAGAATGTTGATTCTATAGTACAAGCAGTGCTAATTCCATATAACTGTAATCACAATTAATGAAGGAAGTCATCTACCCAAGAATCTCTAACTCAAGCTCAACAACCATAAGTTAACAATGTATCAATGATTGTGCAACCACAAAAATCCCAATGTCACTATCATCCCAATCAATTTTATGTTTGTGCACCACCACCACTTTAGTCTTCTATAGCACATGTCACTAATAATCCACCACCACAAATATAGGTTCCATTGATAGTTGCAATGGTAAAAGAGCCATCAGAGCCAAAAAAAGGAAGTTCACTCCTTGGGATCCTCCCTTAGCACTATCCTTCCTACTATACAACACCTACCAAATTCCTAGCCATAAGGGATCCTCCTAATGCCTTATCCAAGAATTATAATGGAATCACCCACTATGGATATCATTGCACCAAAGGGAACAAAAATGATTCATCTATCACTCTCAAGCATGCTCTAAAGATACGTTTGGATTAGGGTAGATGAGATGTTCATGTCTCAAGCAACACCACTAATTTCCAAAGTTGTGGCTTTCGTCATGATGGTCGAGGATCTTGCGATAGGACCAACCTAACATTTGAGAAAAACCCTCAAAAATTGGTATTAGAGCACTAACATAATTTTCATCATCCATAAAATATGCATATGGGACCTAGTGGCATCAGTAGATCAATCATCATACTAGGGGACATATAATACTAAATGTTTAACCAATTTGGATCTCAAAAGCACCAACTCAATTTGTTATTACACCACTTGTCATACTACGGTTAAACTAAACTAAATTAGGTGTCCCAGTGGTGATAATGCAATCTCAAAAAAAAGGTCAAGGATATGAGATCCCTATTCCTATTCCAGTTCAGTTTGTTTCCCAAGACACCTCAACAAAGACTCTTTTGTGTCTACATAAAGGAAAAATTAAGATTACAGTCCACAAAGGGGTCCCTAGATATTCTCCATATTTGAAACAGAAAGCACAACCGAGAGAATTCCAAAAGTTAACACAAACAAAGTACCTCCAACCCTAAAGCTATTTGAAGAAACCAGTCTTAAAGAGGAAGAGGTCATTCACTTCTAAATGAGACTAAAAAGAAATTCCATTGAGAATTATGATGAAAAAATCAACCACATGTTGACAAGATTTGATGAATACTCTCAAATGATCCTATATGTTGAAAGAGGTAACACAAGAGGCACTTGCTACAAGCATTAGAGTCATAACAGCTCCAACCTTGATATCGTTTTGTGAAGAATAAATACTTGAAGGAGGAAACCACAATATGTCATTGTCTATTACAACTATATACAGAGGCTTCAAGATTCCTTCATTATGTATAAAAAATGGGCATTCCTTAAAGTATGTCCCCTCAAGACTCTCATCAGTCTAGGGAGAGACCCCATTGGACTACAACTAATAATTAAGAAAGCAACCTCCTTCGATGTTGTACTAAAATATTTTTAAGTGGAATCACTATCAAACTTCAAATTGGTTCACAAACGTTGTAGATTACATTTTTCATCACAAAGATAAGCCCATCCTTGAACCTTAACTATCCATACCAATGATCCATTAGAGGGTGGTCCCATCATCATTACATCAAAATTTCAAACACTAGTTGTGTATGTCATTGTCCTTATTGCATATAGCCTGAGTATTACTATAGGTTGCATCAGAGAAGATGAACTCCATCTTAGGTTTGATGTGCTCCCCATTTCTACTATAAACAATCTATTATCATGAAGATGCATTCCATCAACATATGCTATCTATGCTAGGAACTCTGTGTCTGAACGTTCTAGTCTATGGAATACCTTGGAGAGGATTGCTACCTGTATAGATGATGCTTGGCTTATTACTGGCGACTTTAATAATATCAGGAAGCAAGAGGAGAAGGCGGGGGGTCGAGAGGTGCCCTCTATCATCCTCAGCTCTTTTAATGTTTCTCTCGATAATGCTGGCCTAACTGAACTACCTGTCATTGGTAATGAGGCTTATACTTGGCATAATAAACAACGTGTTGCTAAAAGGGTGGTGTGCAAACTTGATAGAGCCTTTGTCAATGATGCTTGGCTGTCTAAATTCCCCGGTTCCAAAATGAAGTTCATCACCTGTAATTACTCGGATCACTGTGCTCTAAACATCAATATGAAACCTATCACTTTCAAGAAGAAACCTTTCTGCTTTCTCTATTTCTGGTTGGATTGGGAAGGGTGTCGTGACATTATTAAAGAGGATTGGGCCACTGAAATCAATGGCAACCCGCTCTTTCAATTCTGTCATAAACTCAAGAATGTCAAAGAGAAGTTGAAGACTTGGTCCAAACAGTATGCCAACTTCAAGAACCTTATTGCTAGAGAAAGAATAGAGCTTGATGATATCTCATATGTGGTCCGTAGATGCCCTCTAGATCCAGATATTATTTAGGCTGAGAAACTTACCCTTAAAAGATTGGTCTTGCTTCTTGAGGCTGAAGAGGTTTATTACTGGCAACATAGTAGAATGGAGTGGCTTTCTAATGGTGATAGGAACACTAAAGTCTATCACACCATTGTCAAGAGGTGGGATGCTATTAACTCTATATCTGAGCTTTTTGACTCACATGGTGATCTTTTATAGGATAATGATGCTATTGCTAATGACATTGTACAGTTCTTTGAACAACTATATAATCAGCCTCAAGTTGCTTCAAACTCTTGTATTCTAGATTGGACTCCTCTTATTTCTGTGATGGATAATGCCATGTTATTCTCTATTTCGAGGTTGAATGAGGTTTGTGATGTTATGTGGAGCATAGGTCCTCACAAAAGCCTGGGACCCGATGGCTTCAATGGTTACTTCTATAGGGGTAACTGCAACATTATTTATGATGATCTTCTTAAGGTTGTTCAATGGATTTTTGAAGGTGGAAGCATGGTTAGACAAGTCAACCATGTTTTTCTTTCTCTTATTCCCAAGAAAGACATTGTCTCATCTCCAGCTAACTTCAGGCCTATCTCTTGTTGCTCGATGCTTTATAAAATCATTGCTAAAGTCATATCAAGAAGACTAGCTAACCTTCTACCAAATATTATTTCTCCTAACCAAGGTACTTTTGTTAAAGGTAGGACTATCGAGGATTGTTATCTTAATGCGGCTGAGTTCACTCTTAGATTCAACTGGAAATCCAGTCTCCCCGCTGCTTACATCAAGTTGGATATCACCAAGTCTTTCAATTATGTTCATTGGTCCTACCTTTGGGATTGTATTTATGGCCTCGGGTTCAATGAGAAGTTTATCTCCATTCTTAAACAACTTGTGGAAACTCCATCCTTTTCTCTCTTTCTTAATGGTTCTTCGGTTGGCTTCTTCAAAAGCTCCAACGGTCTTAGGCAAGGCGATCCGTTATCTCCTCTTCTATTTGCAATTTCTATGGAAGGCTTTAGTAAATGTCTTGAGGAGGCGTATGACAACAAACTCATTAGAAGTTATCCTATCTACAATAACCAAGTCTCTTAGTCATCTTCTTTTTGTGGATGATGTTCTTATTTTCTCTGAGGGTCGCCTACACAGCCTTGCCAATCTTAAACAGGTTTTGCTTGATTTTGGTTCTATATCTGGCATGAAGTGAAATCCGAACAAAACACATATTTTCTTATCCTCTTCTTGCCGCAATAAGAATGACTTGATCAGTTGCTTGGGTATTTAGTTAGGTAAACGACCTACTAAGTACCTTGGTTTTCCCTTGGCTGGCGGCAACCTCAGGAGGCGCCACTTTCATGAATGCTTAGATAAGCTAAGGGATATGATACAGAGATGGCATGGTTCTAAAATATCTATGGCTGGTCATCTTATGCTTTTAAAGCATTGTGCCATGAGTTTAATCAGCTATTGGTTGCGCATGGGTGTCATTCCTCCTGTTGTCTTACATAGGATGTAATTGTTGCTTTCTGATTTTATTTAGGGTAGCTAGGTGCATCCCTCTTGTTGGGCACAACTAGCTTATCCGCTTTGTGAGGGTGGTTTGGGACTAAAGAGATTTGATGAGCTTGTGGATTATTATACATTGCGTCACATTAAAAGGTTCACCCAAACTCAATGCATATGGAGCTCATGGTTTTCTTGTAGGTATGGAGATTCTTTGTCTATTGTTTTCAGAAATGGCACCACTTGTCATAGATGTATGGTGGTTCTATGGCCTTCCTTCTCAGCATGGCAGGGGAATGATCTTTGGGGAAATGCAAGACAAAAACTTTCACCAGAGATGGCTTATGGAAATCTTTGGCTCTCAAAGCATTATCCTAGATGGAGCCTTACCACCTTTAGAGCTCTCACAAATATCCTTCCTACTATGGAAAATATTAGTTCATGGTCGGGTGCACCTGTCCCAGCATGCTTACTGTGTGGCCAACACAATGATTCGATTGGCCATTTATTTGAGGGCTGCAAATTTTGGAAATATATTTGGGGTCGAGCTCAACTTAAACTCAACATTAGATCCTCATATTCTCTATATGAATGCCTTTCGGACCTTGGTGAAAGATCAAAGCAATCCAGAATCATCGAACTCTGGGCAATCATTGGGGTTGTCCACTTCATTTGGGAGGAGCGTAATAAAAGGCTACACAATGGTGGCACTTCAGATTTTGTCGTCATCTTCAATTGTCTCGCACTTGAGATTAAGAGAATGTATCTTACTTTTAAATCTTGTCTTGAATTTTCTCCTATAATTGTTAGGAATTGGGATCTGTTGTAACCAATTCTGAAGTGTATGTAGTCACATGTTTGGGTATGGCTTGTAACTTTGTCCCCTTTTGGAGGTTTTTGGAATATACTGACCCAATTTTCCAAAAAAAAAGCATATGACTCAACATAAATTTCTTAGAGATTATGAGAAAGGAAAATCTACCCAAGAAAAGGGCTACAACCTAGACAATAGGGGTGTACACAGATTGTACAAATCCCTATATTTCTAAGAAGATGGGCTTTTGGTTGAACAACCAATCCTATTGTCACCTTTTTTTCACAATATAAACACCATATGAGAAGCCACTTTCTATGTTCCCATTCTAGATAATTTAACAAATTGAGAATACCTCAACTATCTAATGCCTCCCCAAAATTTGAGTAGGGGAGATGAAAAGATATACTTTATGAAGAGCATCAACTAATGGTATTGTACATATGGACCTGCACCCTTAGCTAAATGGTCCCCATACGTACTTTCCTATTGTGTCACGATAGTAGAGGATACTACTAACAATTATGGAGACATCATACATGTGATGATGTCTTACCTCATTCAGGGATTGATGAGAGAAGAACAAGACTACTATGCTAACATCATTGCTAGCATTGGGGAAATTTCCCTCAATACTAAAGTTCCAGGTGGCATTTGGACTGCCTAGAACAACCAACAATCCAAATATATGATGCTCATTCAATATGTGGATGTTGTCAAATTTTCACTCACCCCTATGGTCTACCTATCGTGCTTAATAGACTCATATGAAGGGATCATGAGGGAATAATAGAAAGGTACTTTTCATGATCAATATGAGTAAATAACTAACAACTATATGGAGAAATTTATTGATCAGACACCTAAAATATGGAGATATTATTTGATCTGGACAACATCACAACATCGATATCCATTTCCAGCCCAACATCTATATTAGACACCAATTAGTGTAGTATGATGACATGGAAGAAGACTATGGATCCCCCTATGTTGAATATAACGGTGCCAACAAAATGATTGAGGTATGGGGAATCATCCCATATGTGAATCATTCTTCATGAAATATCTACAACTACTTATCTATCATGTGTAACACACAAATGATATACAAAATTCGCACATGTGTAGCAAATTGTGTATAGGGAAAAGCCACCACCACTCGACAACAAATCACATTAGCATGACGACACTTCAACATTATGCAGATCCCAGAGTGGCTATTTTTTTGTGCTCCACATTGGTCACACCTTCTACCAAAACCTTCAAAAGAATATACAAAAAGAATCAAAGATGCTCTTTCCAAACATGAATTTGATGACTATTTATTATAAGTAGCTCAAATTTATAATGATGAAGATGCAGAGGTAGAATATATCCCCATTACATATCATATCTTAAAAGAGAACCAATCATTTCATATTGAAGATGAGATAGAAATAATTATTCTAAACTTCTTGCCCAAGCCATGATAAGTCAAAGATGGAACATGTCTACCTCAACTTATCAAAAATCCACTAACACAACTCTTATTAACTAATTTCATGTATTCTCTTGGAGTTACTTAGATATTCCAGGATTGATGAATGGATCGCAATTCATCACCTACAAATCATCCCAGGCATTAGCCTAGTCAAGTATAAATCTATACAACTACAATTAGAATGAAGTCTCAAGATTAGAAAAGAATTTCAAGAGAAATATAGTACTAGTTTCCTTGATCCAATAAATTATCATACTTGGATCACCAACATTGTAATTGTATTAAAGAAGGATGGAAAAGTACAAATGTGCATGTACTACCATTATCTCAACAAAGCCTTTCACAAGGATGACTTGCCACTACTTTACATTGAAGTACTCATTGGAATCATAGTTAGCCATGTACTTCTAAACTTTATGCATGGTTTTTCTAGATATAACCAGATAATGATGGATAAGAAGGACTAGTAGAAGACGTCTTCATTGTAGAATGGAAAGTGTTCTGATATCAACTCATTCCAATCACATTAAAAATATCTAGGCTTCCTATAAAATTGTGATGGTCTACCTATTCCAGGACATGATGCATAAAGGTGTGGAGTTCTATGTGGATGATATGATCACCAAACCTAAGAATCTCAAAGACTACATCACTAGCTTAGAAATTTTTCACAATGATTGTGTCGACTCTTTATGCATCTCAATTCAAAAAAATGTACCATTGGAGTCATGTTCGGTAATGTCCTTGGATACATTGTCAATAAAAAGAAATCTAAGTCGACCAAGGAAGGGCTCGTTCCATCAAATATATTCCTTTAATACAGATAGAAAAAGAGATATGAGTCTGGTTGATCATCTCCATTGCATCATCCACTTCATCTCCAAGCTCATGCCCATTAGTGCCCATTTTCAAATTACTAAAAACATAATCTAGAGTTTATATGGAATGAACAATGTGAATAGGCAATACAAAATCTCAAATTCTACCTCACTACCAACATACTGTGTAACCCTCTGGCCATCAATTTGTGAAACACCAATGGGAGAGGTCTTGTGAAATTCAAAAGCCAATTATGATCATGTCATATACTATTTATCTAAGAAGTTCAATGACATTGAGGCCAAATACACATAAACTATAAAGTTTTTTCTATCACTAGTGTATTCAACAATGAACTTGTATCATTATTTGATGGCATACTCACATCAACTAACAAGACCCACTCCACTACTTGTTTGTACGAACCTGTCTCACCAGATGATGTGAAAAATGGCAAGTGGTATTTCATAGTTTGACATTGCTTATCTATATATGAAGGACTTCAAAGAACAAGCCTTACTGGATCGTTTCCTACTCCCTTGAGAACAAAAACATACATATCAGTTTTTCAGACGAAGATATCAGAATGATCAACTAACAAAACATCATGATCCCCTCAGATCCAAACTTATGTATGATCTTCTTCATGGAGCCATCAATTGTAAAGGGATTGGGATCAAAGTCCTCCAAGACCCAAATATTAAAACTACCCATGGAAATAATACTCAATTTCAATGCCACCAATGATGTGTCCTAATCCTTTAAAAATGAATATGTGACTGTGAGTTTTTTGCGAAGATATCAGAATGATCGTCTCACTAGACAACAACATCCCCTCAGATCTAGACATACCGTTGATCTTCTTTAATAGAAATGTCAATCAAAATGGGGGCAGGTTCAAAGTGGTTCTCTAAGAACCACATGGTAAATAGCTTCTAGTGGAAAGAAAACTCAAGTGTAGCTCCACTAATAACATGGAGAAATGTGAAGAATCCATCTTCTGACACCATCTTGAAAATTAGTATGTGACATATCACCTTCAAGTCTTTGCTGATTCTCACCTTGTAATCTTACAAGTTAAGAATAATTGAATGAATCATCATCAAATTCCGATCCCCTATCAAGAGTATTTGTGCTTTCTCTCCAAAATTTTGAACAAATATCCCTCAACTTCCAGAAACAAGAAAAAATGTTTTCACTAATGATTTGGCCATAGTCGTCTCATGGATTAACATTTAGGGTGACCAATATTTCTCCTTCAAGATTTTTACATAGTCCTAGAATTCCAATTTCATTATCATAGATAATGTCATCAATAGCAAAGAAAACACATGATTCCATGACATCAAAGCATATATCAAGAACCAATATATCTCTCAATGTCTATCTACAAGACAACAATAAGCACTTAAATATCAAGCCATGAAATTAATCGTGGGTGCAGTAATATTTATCTTAGATCATATAATCAAACCCTTCTCATGTGCATCAAAAAGATGCAGGCTGAATATGTCATGAAGGAGATCCATGGAGAATTATGTGGTACACACATGAGTAGTGTCTTGGTTGTAAAACAGATACATCTTATGTGATACTATTAGAACACTATGGAAATGGATTGCTTCTAATATGTTTTGAATTTCCAAGCCTACCAAATCCATGGTAATTATATTCAAGCACCAGCTAATGAGATATACAACATGGTCATGCCTTAGCCTTATTCTTCTTGGGGAAATCTACATGATAGAAAAGATACATACTAAAGCATCAAATGGATTGCTTCATTCTGGTCATAGTCGACCACTTCATCAAATTGGTTGAATTCTTCTCCATCACCAACACTTCATCTCAAGAAGTGACATAGTTACTCAAATACAACATTGTATGCTGATATGGAATACCACATGAAATCATCTCTAACAACAATACAAACTTCATTCAAAATTTTTATAGAAGAAACTATGCTCCCCAGGAATCAAACATCACCAAATGTCTCTGTACCGGCTCTTGATGGATTTTTGAAGGCTAGAAACAAGAATGTGATAAAGATCCTCACAAAGACGATCAACTCAAATGTCATTTGGCATAAAAATCTTACAATGTCTATGTGTCTGTATAGAATATCAAATATAACTTCCACATAAACAACTACTTACTCACTTGTTTATGGTATGGAGGCAACCCTATCTATAGAGGTTGAGATCTCATCTCTCAACATACTATAAGAAGTATGATTTCCTAAAGTGAAATGGATGAAAGATTGTATTTACTGCCTAAACACTCTTGAAGATTGAGGAGTAAGAGTAGTGCATCACACACTATTATTTTAAGCTAGAGTAGATAGGGAATCCAATATGAAGGTTTGTCCCCACAATTTTTAAAAAGACAATTGTGTACTCTCAGTGGCGGAGCCAGCCCCCTAATGAAGGGGGGCACATATAAAAATGATATTAAGTACATATATGGCATTCATATTGAGTCTTGACATGTCTCAATTGTCCTGTTTACTTGGATCTAAACTGGAAAATAGGTGGATCTTACATAAATGAAAAGAGATGTTGAAAATATAACTCATCATTTGGTGGAGTACTTAGTTTTAGATCTGTGTATATGCATTATTCTATATGTATATTATAACATTCTACATACATTTAAGACTTTTTTTACATTTAATATGAGTTTAAAATGGTGACTTTTGATATTGAAAAGATTTGATCTTTTTCAATAAAACCTAATATTGCATTAAATTAGTTCTCCATCTCCATGAATATAGGTCTTTTCTAATAAACCACATAACTTTAATGTTCAACTGACAGTGTGGATAATTATTTATTTTTTAAGACCACACAAGTAATTTCCTATTCGATGAGTTTGACAACTCAAATAAATAAAACATAACAGAAAGCTAAGAAAATTGAATTCATAAGTAGTACCACATGAAAATTACTATTGTTATTTAAGAATAAAGAAAGCAATACTATAGTAATTTACTTTAAAATAAAGATACTTTTGATGGTTTAAACCTATTTATTAATTTTATCAAATAAATAAATAATTGTTATGACAATATATTAGTCACTAAAATATTAGGATTGTTATTTTTATGTTTCATTGGAAACTAGAAAAATATAAAATTTTTATTATCTTTGACATCATAAAATATTTATAATTTAGGGAAATAATATTTACACACTTGCGAATAGAAGTATAATTTTAAGAATTAATTTCATAACATACATGACACTACATTACTTTACCAACTATTTATTGATGTAAAAAAAATTAAAATAGTAGACATATTTTAAAAATATTATTAATAAATTTATCTTGACACCATGTACTACTTAGAATATTATATTTCATTTGACGTTATCTTTCCTAGTATACATTATACTCATAATAGAAAAGAATCAACACACATATGCACACGTAACATATACACCTATAGACTATGTTGTTGATATATTTATTATAATTTAATTATATACACATAATATAACACTATTTCATATCTCATGAAGTATATTATTAGTTAAAGATATCAATTTTTTGTTTTCTCATTACCTATTTACTTGCTATTTTGTTACACACTTCATTATTTATACATTATATTAAGTATTTTGGTATTCTATAAAGTATACATACAATTTTAGATACCAATTTGTTTTCCTCATTAACCATACAACTATGTACTTGTTTATTTGTTATTCATTTATTTATTTATTCATACATGATATAAAAATAGTTGATATTTTATAAAATATAATATTGATTATAGATCATAATGTATATTATTAATTATTGATATTATTTTCTTATTTAATCATTATAAAATGGGTGTAAGCTAATAGTTAGGCAATTGACATTAATGTATGTATTTTTGGTATAGTTGTTAATATTTTTAATAAAAAAATACAATTGCTAATTATGAAACAATGAAATATATGTATAAAAATAAAGAAGCATCATTTATTTTTATCAAATTTATCCTATTTTTATATGTTTATATTTGTAATTCTTACTTAAAATCGTATTGGTAATATTATTATTAATAATAAAAGTTTATTTAATTTGAATATAAGTTAATAAGCGTGTGTAGCAGATAAAATATAAAAATAAATATTAAATGTGATACCATGTTAAATATATACAGCATATATATATTCAAAAAAAATTAAAATTGAAAGGGGGCACTTGCCCTTGCTTGCCCCCGCTGGCGTCGCCACTGTGTACTCTGTGTCATTTAGAATATTGATATTAGGGACAAGTACAATCCAGAATGGGAAGGAACCTACCTTGTCCATGAGATGTACGACTAGGGACGCATGTTCCAGAAAGATAAGAATGGATATATTCATCTTCAGCATGTGAATCTTATCCTCATCAATCGGACTGCCACTAATGAACAAGCATCATCCCTATGGAAAGGAGCATTATGCAGCAAAAATTTTCCCACCTATAAAATACACTAATTCAACTAAATATCCCACTTTGTAGTACATGTACACATGAAGTGATGATGTCAACTCTTAAAGTATAGGGTCAACAGTAAAGAACTATAAGTGTTATCTTGAGTCCTTTAATAGTTATCCAACCTAAATTCACATTGAAAATTTACCAACCGTAACAAAAAAATCATATTTGCAACTCTTGGAAAGGAAACTCCATAGTTATAATCATGACCATCTAAGATAAGGAAATATATATTGTCATTATACATTTCTTGTGAAAAGAGCTTTGGTTAAATCTATGAGACCCAAAAGGTGAGCTTGACATGATCTACAAGGTTGATATATCTTGACCCCGTATAGGGTTGGAACTCACTTAGTTTCTATGCTAATATTGCCATCTTCCATGGTCGAGAGGACATAAGAAAATCATGATGATCTGGAGTAGAGATCAAGTTACTTTGGTTCTATCTACACCCCATCCTTCATAGGGAAGTGGACCACATTTCCCGTGGACCAACTTGGGAGTCACAAGCCTGGAAGCCCTTCACTAGGAAAAACCCATACATTCCATACCCACAAAATCAAGGCTCCCATACTAAAGCTTGAAGTAGTAATGTTGAATCAAGCTTCTTAACATGAAAAGAAAATCAAAATACCTCTACTAATGGGCACACGTCAAATCAACCACAACCTCCAAAATGACACATGAAACTCAGATGCTTGCTTGTGATCAATAGATACAATAAAGCATCTTGAGAATGGATCTCATTAATGTGTCTCTGACACCTAGTTCCATAACCCAACTAGGTAGGGAGATCCCTCTTGCATGCCAAATACATGGCATGACTTTAGACCCTATTTAGACTTCAAGGTTTAGTGGATTCCTCAATCGATCTTCCCTCTTAAACAAAGGATCCTCTTGTGATTGAACAAGCTACAAACATATAAAGGGAGTAACCCCTTACATGTAGAAGGGTGAAACATGAGAAAAGCTTAGATGTGATTGGGATCCCAAACATGTAGCTCCACTAAAAAGTATGGACAGAAAGGGTGCCCCCAATAGACGTCATTCCTCAATCTATTTAAAACACTTAAAATTACACAACTATTGTGGTACTCCAAATGTACAAGTCAAGAAATTCAAATTGTCCTACGTCACATGAATCACCAAACACTACTATAGAAACAGCATTCAGTGTCACTTTTCTGGGCTTCGGTTCTTTAGGAAAACCGACGCCTACACTACTAGACGTCGGTTATTTAGGCATACCGACGTCTATATTTGAAGACCAGCCAGACACGGGTACCGCTTTGAATACAACGTCGGTTGTTAATAACAAACCGACGCCTAAAGTCGCCCGCAAAATCCAATTTTTGAGCAAAAAAAATAGTGTCACTTTCAGCGTCGGTTATGTAGATAGAAACTGACGCCTATGCGCGATAAAAATTTGCGCGAAAAGTGTCACTTTCAGCGTCGGTTAACCTGTTATAAACCGACGCTAAAAGTGGTTCCCGCCAAACAATTTCGTGAAAATATCGTCCAATTGGACGTCGGTTGGTTCAAACAACCGACGCTAAAGAGTTTAGGCATCGGTTGTTTGAAAAAACCGACGCCATTTGGGAACTTAATATCCTGCGATCTCCTGACTCTTCCCCTTTCTTCTGTTTCATTGCGAGCCGATTTCCCTTTTCTTCTCTGCTGTCGCCTGACCACGCCGCCGATTTCTCCTCCACGAAAGCTCCTTCTTCGTCTACGATAGCGCCGCCGCGCCCCCTTCTCCGCCGCCACTCTTGCTGCCTTCTTCCCCTTCTCCGCGCCCCCTTCTCCACCGCGCCCCCTTCTCCGCAGCCATTGCTGCTCCTTGGTCTGCCTTCCTTGCCGCCTAGAGCTCGCTACCGCGCCGCCTTCCTCCTTGCCGCCGCTCGCTGTCCTTCCTTGCCGTCACCGCTGTCCTCGTTGGCGTCGCCACTGCCTGCTCCGTGCTCGCTGCCATCCTCCCTGCCATCCTCCCTGCCTACCTACGGCCCGCCGTAGCCTCTAGGTAGTAGCCGTAGCCTCTGTTCTTCCTTCTCCCTAGCTCTTTACCAACACCCACGGCCGTATTTGTTGTTAGTAAGGATATGAACAAATCTATATGAAATGCTTTATGCAAATTCTAGGATACGAACAAATCTTTTTGTTTGCATATATTTGTGCTTCTAATCCTAATGCTGACCTAATTCAGTACATTTTGATGCATGTTGAAATAAGATTTAAACTTGTCCATTCTAGCATCCTAATTTGATTTGATTAAACCCTAACATTGATGAAACCCTAACATTAATTGTGATGAAACCCTAATATGTACATATCTATTATTGTGTTTGTTGGCCTAGAAAACCCGTCCAAGATTTACTCATTAGGAGTAAATCTTGGATAGTCCCCGATTTGGGACTGTTCTTGAACACCTAATCTCACTTAGGATGTAAGTGTATAATGTGTATTGGGTTTTCGAGAAAATTTCGGCAGCATTTCCCCGTTTGTTCTCTAAGTACATATGTACTTAGAGAACAGCGGGGAAATGCTGCCGAAATTTTCTCGAAAACCCAATACACATTATACACTTACTAGTGAGATTAGGTGTTCAAGGATGGGATAGGTGGTACACATTTATTATATATAAGAATGACATCACATGTGTTTGTTGGCCTAGAAAGTGAACAATCATTGTTCTTTATATTACTTGTACATTGGTATAAATTAGAATGAACAATCACTAAATTATATACTGTTTGTATGGAGTCCGGCTTCATTGTAGAAATCTATTATTGTGTTTGTTGGCATATAAAACTCGTCCAAGATTTACTCATTAGGAGTAAATCTTGGATAGTCCCCAATTTGGGACTTGTCTTGAACACCTAATCTCACTTAGGATGTAAGTGTGTAATGTGTATTGGGTTTTCGAGAAAATTTCGGTAGCATTTCCCTGTTTGTTCTCTAAGTATATATGTACTTAGAGAACAGCGGGGAAATGCTGCCGAAATTTTCTCGAAAACCCAATACACATTATATACTTACTAGTGAGATTAGGTGTTCAAGGATGGGATAGGTGGTACACATTTATTATATATAAGAATGACATCACATGTGTTTGTTGGCCTAGAAAGTGAACAATCATTGTTCTTTATATTACTTGTACATTGGTATAAATTAGAATGAACAATCACTAAATTATATACTGTTTGTATGGAGTCCGGCTTCATTGTAGATATATATTATTGTGTTTGTTGGCCTAGAAACCCGTCCAAGATTGACTCATTAGGAGTAAATCTTGGATAGTCCCCGGTTTGGGACTGTTCTTGAACACCTAATCTCACTTAGGATGTAAGTGTATAATGTGTATTGGGTTTTCGAGAAAATTTCGGTAGCATTTCCCCGTTTGTTCTCTAAGTACATATGTACTTAGAGAACAGCGGGGAAATGTTGCCGAAATTTTCTTGAAAACCCAATACACATTATACACTTACTAGTGAGATTAGGTGTTCAAGGATGGGATAGGTGGTACACATTTATTATATATAAGAATGACATCACATTATACACTTAGGATGTAAGTGTATACCCTAATCTTTTCCTAATATATACTTGTTTCCTAATATATACTTGTTTTCTCTTTGATCATAGAATGGATAGATCATGGATGTCCATTCCTAATCGTTGCACCCCAGAGTTTATATCTGGTGTTGAACAGTTTATTAGATTTGCCGAGGAACATAGGAAAAAAACTACATATAGGTTCTATTGTCCATGTAGGCATTGCGGTAACAACTTGAAAGTCAACACTGGTGAGGAAATCAAAAGTCATGTCATGTGCAACGGGATTGTACAAGGCTATACAGAATGGGTAATAAAAGAACATACTTACCTCCCGCTTGTTACACGTTGTCTAGAAAGGAGAAGAAAACTTTTTGTGAATGCTTGGTAAATGTTAAGGTGCCACATGGTTACTCATCCAACATCCGTAGATTGGTATCAATGAAAGATCTGAAGTTGATAGGTCTTAAATCTCATGATTGTCACACTCTAATGCAACAAATATTTCCCGTGGCAATTCGATCTATATTGTTGAAGCATGTAAGGTTTGCAATTACCAGACTTTGTTTCTTTTTCAACAGTCTATGCAGCAAAGTTATTGACCCTGATACTCTCGATAATTTGCAAAGAGAAGTGGTTGTTACCCTATGTCAGCTTGAGATGTATTTCCCTCCTTCGTTCTTTGATATCATGGTACATCTTGTTGTCCACTTGACTAGGGAAGTGAAAATGTTGGGACCAGTTTTCTTGCATTGGATGTATCCCTTTGAACGATACATGAGCATTTTTAAAGGTGATGTTCGAAACCGTTATCGACCTGAAGGGAGTATTATTGAAGGTTATGTGGCGAGAGAGGTTATGGATTTTTGCAATGACTTTCTCAGTGGTAATGACACTCCTGATAATGATAAGAATATTGAGGAGGGCAAAGGAATTTTGGGATCACGGGTGAAAGTAATCAGCCGTGAGCAGTTGGAACAAGCTCACTTGTATATTTTACACAATATGAACGAAGTGAGTGTTTATATCGAGGAACATACCAATTTCATAAAGAGACAACATCCTCGAGCAAGTTCAATGTGGCTTGATAGAGAGCATAATAAGACTTTTACTAAGTGGTTTGAAGATAAAGTCTTACATCAACTATCTCAAACACCAAATGATATTACAGAAACTATCAAATGCCTCGCCTTTAAACCAAAACCGAATGTTATGTCTTATGAAGGGTTTGACATTAATGGATTCACATATTACACAAAGCACCAAGATGATAAGAGTGTCGTCCAAAATAGTGGGCTTTTTCTAGTTAATACAAATGCTAAATGTTTGCCTTTTTCTAGTTAATACAAATGCTCAATGTTTGCCTTTTTAATGACATTTTCAGATGGCTGACCATGATGAGCATGATGTCCATGATGAGCATGAAGTCCATGATGAGCATGCTGTCCATGACGAGCATGGTGAGGATACCAATGTAAATTCTAAAAACATATCATGTATTTATATAAAATTCATTATCTTCTAGTTATGTCATATATCCTATATTTCTATATTGGGCTAATTCGGTGTGTTTATTTTTGTCAAATTTTAGGTTGATGATGCACATGTACCCACTGAAGCACTGGAGCAACTTGATGCGCAGCACCAAACACTTAACAAGAAAAGGGGCATCACTCTGTTGAAGAAGTTAATAGCGCTAAGTGGCAGTGGATCCAAATTGGTTGTGGAGTTTGATAATGGAGGAAATGCAATTGGAGTGAACCGCAATAATTTTGTAAACAATCTTGGGTGTACTACTCAGAGCCATTGTGGTGTTAAGTATGATAATTGGCATAAAGTTCCTCAGGGGAAAAAAGACTTGATATGGAAGGATTTATGCGTGAGTTATTATTATTTGCAATTCTATTTTGTAGATTACAAATTCTATTATTTGCAATTCTATTTTGGATACTAGTTAATAACATTTCTATTTTACAGAATCTGTTTGCATTGGATGAGAAGTTGTATCGTAAAAGTGTGATGCAACGCGCTGGAAAGATGCTTAGGAATTATAGGACAAATCTGAACAGAGAATACATAAAAGAGGGTGATAAGAAGAAGAAGTCAGCCCTTGAATAATGGAACTTCTTGGACAAAGAAGATTGGGACAATTTTGTTGCTTCAAGAAAACTGAAGAATTCAAGGTATTAGGCGTCACTCCCAATTTAATTAATATACATTGTATTCACCTATTCAAGATTAACATTTAGTGCTACTAACCAAATCATTAATGTGCATACTAACTAGGCCCTCAGTGACGCACAAAAAGCAAGGCGTGCACTGAATGTGCATGACCACACTATGGGTCCAAAAGGCTATGCAAGCGTTCGCCAAAGACTACAGGTAGAGTCTACGGCTACTCAGGAGTCTGCTCCTACTCAGGAGTCTGCCACACCCATGCCTCGCCATGATATCTGGATAGCTGGGAGGCAAAACAAGAAGGGTGAAATAAAGAAGCCCGTAACTACTGAGGCGGCTGCAAAAATGGTAAAATACAACTCTTAGAGCAATCGTTTGAATATTGATTATTTGTGGTGTTAAGTTACCATTTTTTTTTATGGTGATTAGCGGGAGCTGCACGAGCAGAGGAAATAATGCACGTTCATCCCTCAGGGCATAAGGGATGAATTGACAGTTGCTCTGGGTAACCCAAAGCATCCTGGATGTGTTAGGGGTGCAGGCGTTGGTGTGGGCATCAAAGCATTCTTTGGGCCATCCCAGCACAAACCCAGAGCGAGACTTTCTCAAGAAGAGGTAACCTATTCTTTTTTTAGAATGTTACTGCAAATGGAAATTCAATAATAAGAAGCTAATGTTTCTTTTATCCATGTATAGGAGAATAAGAGAGTCGAGGATATAGTTGCTAAAAAGGTCAACGATGTAGTTGTTGAGAAGGTCAAGGAAGAATTGCTGCGGTGGCAGGCATCTCAGGCTTCCAATCAGCCTATGGCGACCCACTCTTCTCCTAATGCACAGACTGCGAGTAATCCTGGAGACCCATCGCCTAACACGTCTGCTATAAGTATTTTTTATGACATTGTAGCTAGTCTTTTCAAGATGATATGTTTTCAAGATGATATGTATATATGTATAACATTCTTTACATAAATTTGTAGGCATTGAAGCCATGCCGCTTAAGAATACAAGACTATGTTGTTGCAGAGGCGCAGGCTTACCTGTCCCTTCCTGGGGAAAGGTTTCACGGGACTCCAATGCCATAGGGCTACGTTCGTGTGGGCCCATTACGTGTGTTACCCGATTGGAGGGAAGCTACATTGCCATATCCCCACCCAGATATTGATACACTTGCTGAGGCAGAAGGCGGGGTCATATTGTGGCCCAAAGCAGATGTCGTCTACACTACTGAAACTGTAAGATAAATT
Organism: Alisma plantago-aquatica; assembly: GCA_963693085.1. Taxonomy (NCBI): domain Eukaryota; kingdom Viridiplantae; phylum Streptophyta; class Magnoliopsida; order Alismatales; family Alismataceae; genus Alisma; species Alisma plantago-aquatica. Next base: position 530,936,727 of record OY856410.1, read on the forward strand.
TACATTGATTTAGACTGTTAATGTGTATATATGAGGTCAACTGATCTGAAATTATATATACAAGTTAAAAAGAATACACCAGGAGCACCTAGGCCTCCACCTCCACTTCCTGCATTACCAAGTTGGGTTCCAACTAACCTAACATACCCGTTAGGTCCTGCTTGTAGGGGAATGGCATGTTGGCTATGGGCACATAATATACATTGCCCTATAATTGTTTCTTTAGATGCAGATTATGCAGGTCAATCATACGATAGCTCTTTATTTATACAAGATATTATTGAGCTGTTTATGTATGCTTGGCTGAATACATCAATGATAGAGACATGGATAAGGTGAGATCTTGTTTATACATCCATATACCTTGTGTAAGATCCGGTGATCTGGTTTCTTATATACTAATGCATACGTAATACATGTTTTGTAGCTACTTCGTCGAAGATCAATGCAAACAATTTGCATTTGATCATGTGGGATTTTTGATTCCATCATTGATTAGTATGGTAGCTAAAGACCCCGATAGCGTTCAACAATACTATATAGATGCTTTTACAATATTTGGTCGGCAAAAGAAGACGATAATAATAGCTCCATTCAATGTCAAGTAAGTTTACTTTATTTATAATTTGGACTTAAGAAAATTCCATTTTTATTGTGCATTTTGAGTTATTAATTGTTAACTTTTTACCTCTAGCGGTAAACATTGGGAGTTACTAGTTATTGTCCCCGGGACGTTCACTGTTTATTATCTAGATCCCGCAGGAAGTACATTAAACACTAAAATTGGACACGTAATGAGAATGCCATTATTCTGGTGAGAAATATTTCATTTTTGTATCCGTTAACATCTGTTATTACATTACTATTTACTTATGCAATTTACTGTGTTATATTAACATGTAGGGGTTTAGATGCATTCAAAAAGGCTGGAGGAACGGTCCCAAGGAAAAAGAACCAGCCAATAAATTGGCAGAACGTACAAGTAAGTTCCCAACTCCAATGTATATATTATTGATGTGAATTGTGCTTAGTTGTATTATTTTGTATGTTTCAATTTATAGTGCGCTACACAAGACAACGACTGGGCATGCGCATACTATGTGATGTGATTTATGTAGATGATTATCCGACATGCCACATTGGACATCGATAACATACATGAGGTATTATATATAGTCTCATTAGTTAGTATGAAATATATCAATCTTATTTTTATATTATTACTTATATATATACATCATTCTCTTTGCAGGTGTTTAAAACTGACCACACTATAGGTAAACGCTTAAAAAATATACATGCCCCATATACGATGGAAGCATTAGATGAAATAAGAGAAGAATGGGCAAAAGCCATACAAGCAGCGGCAACTGTAAGATATAATTGGGATGTTGATAGCGATAATGAATGATACTTTGTAAATGAATATTTCTGAATGTTAATACATGTATTTGAATGTTTCTATATGTGTGAATGTGAGAATTGAATTGATGTCTGAATGTATCTACTTGTGCGAAATTTTCTTTGTGACTTTTGTAGGTTTGTGGCCGGTTTGTAGGCTGATATCAATGGATGTCATAAACCTGCAGTTCAGAAAACTAAACTGCAGGTTCTCATCCTGCTGACCATCCACAGCAGGCCTACAAACTGATATGAAAAAAAAAGATAGAGGCATCGGTTATTTACAGAAAACCGTCAGCAAAGACATACAATGTCGGTTATTGGATAAAAACCGACGCCTAATATTACAAACAACCCGACCGTGCAGGAAAGCACGACCGTGGTGGAAAAGGTGTCGCTTATTCATATAAAACTGACACCTATAGTACTAAACACGGCCGTGCAGGGAAGCACAGCCGTGTCATCTTAAAGTATGGCATTGGTTGTTTAGTTGATCACCGACGCCAAATGGGTTCGCGCCACAGAAAACGGTGTCATCTAGGACACTTTCTGCATCGGTTACCAATTAAACACCGACGCAGAATGTGTCCTAGATGATGTCGTTTTTTGTGGCGCAAACCCTTTTGGCGTCGGTTTTCTATAAACAACCGACGCCATACTTCAAGATGACACGGATGTGCTTCCCTACACAGCCGTGTTTAGTACTATAGGCGTCGGTTAAAAAACCGACGCCGAAGTGTTAGACCTTTAGCGGCGCCCACATAGGCGTCGCTCGGAAACCGACACCAAAGCGGGTTACACAACCGACGCTAAAAGGCATTTCTATAGTAGTGAAAGTGAACTTTTAGTATAAAAAATATCAAAATTGGTCAGGTTATGAGGCTACCATCTTGAGGCATATGCATGTCAAATGTCATTGAGGGAGTACCCAAATCATGTGTTGCATGATTAAAAATATTTTTTCAAAATTTGTTTTAGAGTTTCATAATTAATTTCTAATAAATCATTAAAAACTAAAATGGCACCATGTGCCAACAAAATAACAAAATAGATAAACACTCCAAAGAAAAATAAGAGGTGTGATGAACATCATGTCAGACTACTTGCCTCTCCCCCAAGATTGTAGATCATGACTGTCAAAGAGGATGAATCTATCCACTCCTAGTACTATGAAAAGTAATCCTTGCCATCAAGAAGTTCTTCTAGAATCATCTTCTGATGATCAAGTGACCTTCTTGCAATTGTCTCATTGACCCTATGTGAACCATCATGCATCTGTTAGTAGAAGGTCAAAATCACCTCGATGTCATATAACATTCGTCCTGGACTAACTAAGTAAGTACATACATCAGTAGTAAGAAGCACTCATCTCTTGTGTAGATGAATTATCAACCATTAGAATTCAGTCATATCTATCCCACAAATAGAAATATAGAGATGGAATCTCATCCAGCCCCATCGTACAACTTCATATGTTGAACGAGGTACCCATTGAGCCAATTCACCATGAAACTAAGGAGGTTCACTGATCTTGATGTGCTTCAATAGATAGTCCTTTGTTGTGTTATGATGTGGATTTGACGAATCCTTCATATCATGGGGATCATTTCCTAGATAGATTTTCAAGACTTTAAAATGTCATAGCATCCTCCCTATCATCTATGATTCATCTACAAACTTATACAACTCACCCAAGAACAAGGTCGAGATAGTATCATTGTGCCAGATTGCTCCTACAACACCCGTTACTACAAAAGACACCTATCCAACTAACTCTTAATGAACATCTCAGCCAAAATGGTCAACATTTAAGCCCATTGGAAAGGCATATCTAGAGGCATTTCATCCTTACATGCACCACTCTTAAAAATCTTTCACATAGGAGAAAACTTCATAGAGTGACCATCTGTAGTCACATGTTGAGTAGCTTTAGGTTTCTTCACACCAAACTAATTATCTAGCTCAATAGTTTGGCTCAACTTCTTTGAGATGATTGTCCAGTGATCATGAAGAGGAATACATGTAATGTTGGATATGCCCTCTAGAGTTGAATTCATTACTACATCTCCAATTTCAAATGTGTGGCTGAGGGGATCCCAGAAGCACACCAGAAAACATCAACTCCCTTGTGAGGGGCACATAAGGTAGATGGTAAACACAATAGTTTGGCTAAATAGTTTATCCAAGTTGTTTATAACCATATTTATAACCATCCTAAAGCAACTAGATCTAGATTGACATGATTCTCAAGACTAACATGATTCTTAATCATACTTACTCATGGAATGTGGCATTCCATGTGAAACTAGGAGCATCAAAACATGGCATCGTGCCATCCCTTGTATAGACCTCAAAGTCAAACTCCCCAGTGAAGATAGGAACAAAATATTTGATTGTGAAAAGATTTAAACATCCCAAAATAGGATTTGACTCTTAAATTTAAATTTGTATATCAAATTATTGAAATTAGTTTAAAGTAACACTAATACATAATTTTGTTATAAGAAAACTAATTAACACAAATATGTTTTATATAAAGATGACAAGAGTTGAAAATTCCAATGTCACTACTTCTTCAGTTTCATCTTCAGTCAAATCGACACACAATTAGCCATAGGCTGATGACCAAAAGAATAAGACCTTGAAGATCTAGGCTCTCTTCTCAAATCTGGAAGAATTGCACTTGTGGACTATCGATGACTATAATTTGGATTCCTAACCTACTCTTCAATGTACACAAATCATCTATTAAAGGAGATAATGTTGCCTTAATAGTAGTTGAAGGTAGCTCCATGGTGATGCAACCTTGTGGGTACATGCAAAGTGTGTACCCTCCATATGGACGTCATCCATTCTCACACTATATCTGTAATAGTCGTGATATCCTCCAAATAGTTCACCCTACTTATATCTAGCCTAGATGCTTAAGAAAAAGCAATCTTCAATTGTACTAGCCCCTAAATTGCCTTATTATAGGATAGAGTCAAACCAAAGTCACTGTACTAAGATCCAATATGGTGGAAGTGAATCGAAGTTCCAATGTCAAAGTAGTGATGAGGTTTCACAACCTTGGAAAATTATCTTAGCTCTAAGGAGGTTCAGGAAAAGGTGGAGGAAAAGTTGCTCGATGATGTTCTTCTTGATGAGGATGAGGATGTCACAACTCACACCTCCTTTCATCTGGTTCTTTAGTATAACTAACCCAATAGCCTGTGAAAAGGATTTGACATAAGTCAATTTACTATAGATAAAAGATGTGCAAAGAGCACACAATGGAATACAAATTATACTAGTAGATCACCCACCAGAAATAGATAAGCTTCTTGATAGAACAATAGTGCTTGACCAAACTAGTACAACCATTTGTGAACATCATTATTCACCTATATGCCCATTATGTACCATGTTGGCGTATTAACCCCATTACCACATTGAATCAACCCATGGGGAGGATCAAGTAGGATGTATCAACCTTTTTCCCATTTATGACCAACACGCTCACCCAAAAACAACACATTCCCTAAAAGTGACTCAATTGGATCCTTCATGTGTCCAAGTCTAAGAATGAAAAAAGGTGGCACATATGCCACCCGCACAAGATGAAACCTAGGGAATATCCTGAATCTCATTGGAAAAAGCAAAAAAGCAAGGAAATAAGCTTAATCATGCATATGCAAGGAAGATAGTCCCTTCATAGAGAAGCACAATGCATATCCTAATGCAAGTAAATAGGTGAGTCTATATGCCTATGCCATTGTCAAAATAATGAATAGTTTATAGATCCCTAAGAAAGGATAATTAGCAAATCTCTCTTGAATTTCTAGCATTGTTGCCAAAAAGACAACCAATCACAAGGATAAGAGGAACACAAGGGTCATGCATACCCTCACTTGTCTAACCCTAAAGAATGCTTAGCATAACAAAGTATACTTGACTACATAATTGTGGCATCCAACTTACAAAACACAAGATTAACTAAGTGGAAGCGAATTTTTTGCAGCGGATTACTGAAAATCACTAAAAATTAAAACTTTTTGCAAAGAAATCCAATCATAGGAAATCTTTTACAATAAGAACCATAGAATAACATTTACATCCTATTTCAAAGTACATGCCTTGTACTGTCTCTTTTTGAGAAATACAACATCAGCTGTCTTATGACACTATATACAGACATCATAAAACCTCGAGGCATCAAGCCAAAATCTCAAATTGATTCATTAAAACACTAACTATAAACTCTGAGGACCTGAGAGTACAGAGACGACACATAGGACTTCTAACTATAAGACTTGATAGTCAGGATCTCCACCTGAGATCTCACTTCTATCCAGGTTGTTGCTTTCCTTTCCCTACAAATGAGTATCTGCTTCTTTATCTGCATCCACCTAAAAATGTTCGATCCTACCGGGGTGAGACAATTGTAAATTGCCCCAGCGGGAGATATAACTCTCCACCAAAACATTATTATTGCAGATTAATAAGATAAATATGAATAGAGGAATCATATTTATTTGACAACATATATTTTAATTTCTAACAAATTAGAACATTATTCCTATCAAAAGCATTGCAGCTATTTATGACAGAGTAATATATCATCTATTCTTTTAATAAGGAATAGGAATAACATGTATATCATTTATCCATCATATTATGTCAACATATCAAACTTTTCTTGTGTCACTCATTATCTTGGCATGTCACCCATGAAACATTCTTGTTTCAATCTATTGGCCTTAGCCAATCTGCTAAACAGATAAGAAATTACATCTACCATGTACTCATATACCATTAATATAGGCATTGGGTTATTACAATCATGTGTCATCATTACAGGCATTGAGCCTCTGCCAGGTATTGGACTCTTCTAAACCTGATTACACTGCCAGGCATTGGACTTTAACCAACCCTGATTATAGGAATTACACCTCTGCCAGGTATTGGATATCTCCAAACATGATTACACAGCCAGGCATTGGACTCTAACCAATCCTGATTTCACAGCCAGGCATTGGACTTTAACCAACCCTGATTTCACAGCCAGGCATTGGACTTTAACCAATCCTGATTACACAGCAAGGCATTGGACTTTAACCAACCCTGATTACATAGCCAGGCATTGGACTTTAACCAACCCTAATTACACAGCCAGGCATTGGACTTTAACCAACCCTGATTACACAGCCAGGCATTGGACTTTAACCAACCCTGATTACACAGCCAGACATTGGACTTTAACCAACCCTGATTACACAGCCAGGCATTGGACTTTAACCAACCCTAATTATAGGTATTACACCTCTGCCAGGTATTGGACTCTTCCAAACCTGATTTCATGGATCATGGAATATAAATTCCTTCGACCCATCATTAATCATCTTGGTGCCTCTTACTATACTACAATTATTCTCATGGCTCATAAAGCCCATAAAGCATCTTGTCACCTCTCATTAGGCAACATCTAATTATATGGCTCATAGGGCCATTCAACATCTTCTCACCTATCACTAGGCAACAAATTCATTTTATCTCATGTAATATAATAGTAACACCACTATTCCCTTAATAGGGTTAGGGCTTACTATTTACATCACTTTGGGGTTTCTCATGTCCCATTACCCAATTTAGGGTTAGGGTTTTCCCATCTCTCATTGCTTAGGGTGTCATGCTCACATTATTAGTTCAGCTCTATATATTACTTCACACCTCTAGGAGCATTCAAAGATATCATAAGTATATGCTTATGATCACTATTCTCATCATATATCATATGATCAACAATTTAAGGCATGAGTTCATTTATCATTCTTATCATGGTATGATTACATCATACTCATTGATTTGGCTTAACTCCATTCTCAAAGTATATTAATCAACATTTATCACAGTACATCAAGCTCATTACATATTTATTGTAACAGTTGCATCTCACACATTTCATGTGTTTCTTATCCAAGAATAGTGGATTAGAGGTTCATCAAGGAATGCCTACCCTGAAATGCTGAATGTGATATCTATCATGTCATGATGTATCACTTTCTTCTCATTTCCATCTAACTTAAGTTAATCAACTAACCTTGTATTAAGGTACTTCCCTCTTAATACTTTATCCTCTAACTTGCCACTTTCTTCATATGGTGTATATATTACACATTGGAATTGTCCAACTATCTTTAATGCTATGGACTTATTCAATGGTTAGGCATTGTTGATATAGAATAAACTATTATCAACCATGTTAGGTATTTCAACCCATAGGATGTTATTCATTCCATTATATAATATTGCATACATCACTCCTAAGAGTTTCATACCCTCATCATTGTAAGATGTATAGGGTTGCTACACATACATGAAATTAGATATATAATGATCTAGGAATCATCTTGTCCTTTAGACCCTTATTCATTAGGGTATCAACACTATCATACATATAGTTCATCAGATTTACCCTTCATGGTTATAACATCCTCATCTTACTTGATTGTAATAACCAAATCTTACTTAAGTGTATTGGTCATTATGCCATGACTATGGTTGCACATATCATTATATGGCATCATCCTGGATTTAAGTCTCACTTCACATCATTCTTCAGGGTTTCTCATAACATAACCCTAGAATAGGATTCACATGGAATCATCCTTAATTAGGACTTCACATGGAATCACCCTCAACTAGGGCTTCACATGGAATCATCCTTAATTAGGATTTACACCATAGTCACCCACAATATGGGTCTACTATTCATCTCCATTAGGATTTCATTCAATTATCCATAATTAGAGATTCACTATTCATCCCAATTAGGGTTTTACATCTCGTTTCCCTAAATTAGAGTTTCATATATCATTACCCTAGATTAGGGCTATATCCTCACCCTGAATTAGGGTTTCATTTAGAATTTCCCTCAATTAGGGTTAGAACTCAATGGCCCTGTCAATTAGGGTTTATGTTCATGATTAGGGTTTCATGATCTGTTTACTTAAGGTTTGTAACCGTTAATCACCACATGAATCATACTCATGTATGAATTCATGCTATCATCTTCTCAACTTGATTAGGTCATATCAACCCTTAGTCAAGTTCATACAACTATGAATGACATAGTGTACCAAGTTATTGCTCTTATAAACAATTAGGGTTCCTTCCTTAATTGACACTAATCACTTAGGTACTATTAGGGTTTTAACCCTTGTACCTTCATTGATTACCATTACTAATCATCATTGTATCAATGAATCATTCATCATCTTAATTCTCCAGAGATTCAATCACGTTGGACCTCAATTACATAAGGTATCCAAATGAATTGACCAATTGAGTCCTCAATCAATTTTGACTACTTGGACCCCAAACGGTCTTGCTCTTTCAAAGTTCAAACGGTTTGAAACCATTTGGTAAATGTGGTGCTTGAGACCATTTTCTAAAGCAAGTACTTGAAACCGTTTGCTAAAGGTGACCTTCAAGATCGTTTGCTAAAGGTGGTCACTTGAAATTGTTTGCTAAAGTACCTTTTTGAAACCACATGGGCTCAATCGGTTTGGGATTGTTTGGTCCCAATCAGTCTTGAGACTGTTTGAACTCAAATGGTCTTGAGACCGTTTGGTCCAAACCTCCTCAAAACCGCATGGACCAAATATGGTCTCAACCAATCAAATTGTATTAGGGTTTCCAATATTGATTCCTTCAATCATTGAATTCATGGAACCAATCATCAATTGAACCTATAACAATACTTCAATTGAGTTAATTAGGTCAACCTTTAACTGATTTTACCCTCAATTGACCCTTAATTTATCATCAATTAGGGTTTGAATCAATTGTATTAGGGTTTGGGACCGATGATCCTTCAACATTAACCAATGTAAAACTAGTTACTTTAAAACTATTGGACCATCATCCAAATTGGACATGACCTGACCCCAAATGGTCTTGAGACCATTTTCCCTTGTCAACATTAAAATCCAAGTCAACCAATTAGAGTTTGGATCATTGGATTGATCACCAAATCACCATTTGATTGCATTTCAATTTAGTACCTTTAAATCTTCATACACTTAACCATAGTCAACCCTAGACCTCCAAACAGTCTTGGGTGACCCCCAAACGGTCTTGGGATCATTTGGATGACCTCCAAACGGTCTTGAGACCGTTTTCCCATCATATCATCATTAACCATGTCATTGAATTAGGGTTTGGATCCTAGGATTGGTCACCAAATCAACATTTGATTGCATTTCAATTTGGTATCTTTGGACCTTCAAACACTTGACCATACTTAACCCTAGGCCTCCAAACGGTCTTGGGTGACCCCCAAACGGTCGTGAGACCATTTGGGTGATTCCCAAAAGGTTTTGAAACCATTTGGGTCAATCAACCCAAGTTTCAAACTCAATCACTTATGAAATCAGCACTCAACCCGATTAGGGTTTAGGTGATTGATGGGCCTTTAACTCATGAACCAATTGGAGTTAATCAATAATAATTGATAGTTCATTAACCTATACCATTTACAACAGATCTCCAAATGGTCAACCCTGGTCAACACCGCTAAACGGTTTGAAATTGTTTCCCTCCATGCGGTTTGATGAAACCGTTTCATTCCAAACGGTTTGGAAAACCGTTTGAGCACTTGTGTTGAAACCGTTTGGTCTTGATATTTGGAGAGGTGTATTATTATGATGATGCCATCATAATAAAGCTCTAAACCCACGAAACTTGCTGTGTTTTCCATGAAAATTGCATCAATCAACCGAATCAATTATTATAAATGTAGAAATGATCATTATTTGATATGGAATTGAATGCAATAGCAAAGTTAAGAGTTCAAGTTATAAAACCCGCCTCCAAATGAGATCCAAGCTTACACCAACAATGGTGGATGAAGCTTTTGCAACTCCCCCTAGGCTCATCCTCAATCTTTTGGATGAAAAAGTTGGCTAGGGTTGAAGAGGAGATCGAATTTAGAAGAAATCCATGATTTATTTTCGATTTCCACCATGGAATCAAGGTGAAAGGAGGTCAAGAACCTTACCAAAAGGTTGGGGGTCGTACTCCTGATCCTTCACAGCTCCTTGGTCATTTTCCAAGCAAGGGGAAAGAAAGGAATCCGAAAAAGCCTTTGTTTTGGCTTGGAAAAGGTACTTTTATAAGAAAATTAATGAGAGAGAAAATCTCTTATAAAAGTCTATTAATTCCAAAATTGTTGCCACCACTTCCCCCTTGGTTTCTTGCATGCAAGGAAATCTCTATCCCCACCTAGATCCCTTCCATTATCCATGAATTAAGGGAAAAGAAATTAAGCACCTTAACCCTTTTTATATTAATATCCATGACTTAGTGGATATTTCTTTTCCTTATAATAAGGTGAGTGGAAATTCCACCTCCTTGAGATGTTTCATGGCTCTTGCAAAGCACAAAGATGACCACACATATATGAACTCAAACATTTTAATTTTGGTTTAAATCCCTTTAATTAATACATTCATTTTTTTGCCCTAAATTGAATCAGGGTTTCAATTAGGATTAAATCTTGATTATTTTAATATCAAGATTCTCTCTCCTCCAACTTAATTCAAATGAGGCGCCCCTCTTATTTTCTTTGCTCTAAATGATGTCAAGAAACATTAGGGACCTTATTGAAGTGGTAATTTGCATATGAACCCTAGGTTTTGGGTAAATTGCACATTACACCAAAACTAGGTTTTAATTCACAAACATTGTCCATCTAGCTCTATCTTGGTGCCCAAGCTTATGGAAACCATACCACTACATCATATTCATTCTTGTGATGTCTCAAAATCAGAGGAATATATTATTGTGTAACATTTGCAATTTAACCCCTCAACTTGGGTAATTTGCACTTTAGTCCAGAATAAGCAAACATTGCTTCAACATTGTTCAAACAGGACCAAAATTGAAACATAAGTTCCTCATGAGTCCTAATTACTTTTCACAAGATAAGATTAAGCATATAATCATATTTCTTAATTAAAACACCTAGGTTTAAATCATAACCCAGGTCAGGGATGTTACAATAATGATGGGTCTACTTGCAATAACTGAAAAAGGCACTCTTGTCCCAAAACTGCCTATCTGGCAAAGTGATAATTGGGGTATTGAAAAAAAACCAGTAATCCTTATAAAGTCACTAGAGGTGGTGTCTAATTTTGCAAACTTGAAGTGAAAAGTAATTCTCTTTGGGTGAAAATGATCAATCATGAGGATCGCATAACTCATGTTTACCATCACACATTAACAAAATGCTTGGACCTCTCTCTTGATCATCATATATGCCAACAATTAGTGAAAATCTATAAATCTAAACAATTAGTGAAAAGCACCTATTCTCGACAAACAGGTTATGAAACAAAATACCTATTATCGACAAACACAATTAACACAGTGTACGATCAACACATGTAATTTTTTCCTTTTCTTCTTAAAACCTCACAAACTAATGTCATCAAGGACAACATATTCAGTTATCATAAAACATTTCTCTCCATTTAAAACTAGAATGAAATCATATTTCTCATATGTAGTTTAGTTTAAATCTATTACATTTTCTCAAAAGAACAAACTCAAAATACTACCCCTTCCTGGGAGACATTATAATCTAGGGCATTATTACATAATATTATCAAATCCTCTCCACTGGATGGAAATATATTTAAAATCATTTGAAACAACCTCATGGAACTCATATAGAGATTGAGTCAGTGGCTACTTCCCACTCAAGCTAAGTACATGAGTTGGTATCAAATTAAGTATATGGAACTTAAAACAAACTTGCAAAATTTACCAAGTCTAAAAGATAATTCTAGATATTTTTATGACAATAATCTAATAAATCAGATAGAGTATTCACTTATTCTAATCTCAAGTTTAAAACAAGTTAAGGAGTATATCTATGAACATAACAACAAATGTTAATCACTTAGAGACAATCGAATTATAGGAGTAACAAATCAAGATCATAGCAATTAGAATCCAGATATAACAATAACATCATTTGTGTGATACCCCACCAGTTGGAGCAAAAACACATCATGTAGCCCTAAAGATGAAGTACACATAGACATGTATGTCAAATAGGACTATTCAAATGACAAGTAATCACAAATCATATTTGGAGTGAATATTATCTCCCCACGTCAACCACTTGCCAACATTTATGATCAGGTTCCAAATTAGACAGATAAGAATTGGAAACACATTATCTTTATAAAGGAATGATAAATTTCCACAACAATAATCACATTCAACAACAAATGGATTATCAACTAGCATGCATGCAATAAACATTCAATGCATGTTCTACCTGACATGTCATCGTGTATTTATTTTCCTTAAAATGAATTGGCTCATACTTCACCAAGTAGAAGTTTCCACTCTTGATTCTTGTGTCAATGACTCACTGTGAGTATCATAGGGTTTATCCAAACACCCTAAGATATCGAAACTAGGACCTGGACCATAGTAGATTTGCCTAAATAGGCTTAGACACACATCTCAGGTATATGAGATAGGAACCAACATTACATAATATCACAAATCATCATATATCATGTTTCACAATTTTCATTCCATCAGAGTCTATTCCTCATGGACATAAGTTGTTACAGTAGAGGATTTAGGGCCTGAATCACACTAGATGGCTCACTCCTAAATCACGGTGGTCTAATCTTTAAGGTCTCCATCCACATTCTGGAAATGATCCTCATAATTGTTGGATTGCTATGAAGAGATCCATTTCATATCCACAATATGGACCTCGAGATAAAAACAAGGTATTTTGGGAATCTAACTATATGTATGATCGTTTCACTTGTTACTAATCCTTTTTACTCATCTTAAAGAAAAATTAAATAATCATATAAAATAAGTGTATATTCTCACACAACTAGAATGATATGAATCAGAATAGGATTTGAAAACAAAACAATGACTAAAACAAGAACCACAACAATTTGTACTTTGCAAATATATGGTTCTTTCCATTTCCACACCATTCATATAATTCATCATTAGTGGGCTATCATCCCAAGACATCACCTGTTACAACCCCAATTTTTGGGTTCAATTGGTGAGAAATGTAATTTCTCATATTTAAGATATTTGAACAAATAATGATATAATTTGTTTTGAATAAATGGATTTCGTTTACAATAGCCTTGATGATTGTTTTGTGGGCGTTATTGGCTATTGGGCCCAATAACAAAGAAAGGACAAAAGAAACTCTATTATTGAGTAAATAAGAAAATAGAGAAAAGAAAAATGTGGAAACCTCTAGAAGGCAAATCCAAAGTGGTATTTCGTGCCTCTTGGGTTCCAAAGAGTCCAAACTTGCAAAGAGAATGCAATAAGAAAAGAAAAGATCAATTAAATATTTCATCATTAAGAAAGAAATTGAAAACAATGATGAAATGTGGAAAATAAGTGGAAAGATGTATAATTGAGTTATCCTTTCTAGATTTTCGTATCCAAAGGATTCCTAATGTTAAAAGGAATGCCGATGAGAAAAATAAAAAGAAAGATAAAGAGGAATCCTCAAAAAGATATATTTTAATAAGAAATAAACATGATAATGAGAAATAATACATATAGATGCATCTAGAAGGATAATAAGTATCCTTGAAATGGAATTTCGAGATATTATAATTTCTTGGGGTCCAAGGAGCCCCAATAAAGAGGAAATAAAGAGAGAATACCAAAATTGCAAAATAAAAGGATAATGTGATACATTATTAATGAATTTTGTGATATTGATAAAAAGAAAGTGTTTTCTATTAAAAGGAAAACTTAATTTCGTGCCAATACTTTAAAAGGCAAGTACAAGGAAGATAAAGGAAGTAATTTTCAAAATCCTAATAATTAAAGAAAAAGGAATATCAAAGAGATGATGAGGAGATAGGAGGTTTCTTTTATCTAAGGAAAATATGTTTCCTTTTTGGGAAAGGACTTGAGTCCTCATGGATGCACACTTTAGGAGTTCGTTACTCACCCTATATAAAGGGGTAATGCCCTAGTTGAGATCCAGAGAGATTCCACGCAATACAACCCCTTCTCCTTCTTCTTTCCATATTATCTCTATTGATGAGGGTATAACCCTATCCCTGAAGCTGAGGGGCCGTGGGAGAGCTACAAAAGGGCCGTGCTGCTCCCACGACATCAAGAAGACGCTTGGTGGTAGTCCCCCTCCTCCTAGCTGCATGCAGCTGCTGTGGCACGACTGCTTAGGATTTCCGTGAAGTTGCAGGTCGTCATGCCTAATCCTAGCCACTGTGGCCCTGGCTGTGAACCTCTGTAGATGTGACGGAGGGAGGCAGAAGCTTTGGGGCCATCGTCGGTGCCCTAAAGTCCAAGTAGGGAGGAGGAGAGCTCACCCGAGCCGTAGCAGGAGGCAGCCTAGGGTTGCTCATGAGGAAGAAGGAACGTGGGCGGCATTGGACGGTTTTGCCCCTCCGGGCATTGCTAAACTAGTAACTTATGCAAGAGTAAATTGGACAATCTGTTATGTTTCCAAAGCCTGGCAACGTTGCATGAGATTGATGATGTGGCACTCTCTGATTGGCGGAAAGGTATATTTTCTTACATAAATCATAACTAAAGATTGGTAGCTCCGATGTAAATATGCAAAACTTGAAAATTGATCAGGAGAACGTGTAGAATTCAATAAAAATACTTTTAGAATCTGATTTTGTTCCTATTTTCAAAGTATGACAAATTAATGGAGAGTGCTTTGAAATCATGTTAGGAACCCTAATTGAAGTTAATGGTTAAATTCATGATACTTGATTGATGGAACTAAGTAATAGCAACCTGTTGAAATGTTAACGATGAACTTGAACCTGATGTAGATGAATTATCACAAGGTTTAGGATTTTACACCAATTATGAATGATTAACCAGTTAGAAACCCTAACTTAAGATAAGAGAGGAGAAGATCATATTTAATTTGAATAATGTGAAAATCGGTTGTTAAATGATGGTTCTAAGCTCTTTCAAGTGTAAAAGCTCCTAACTAGGGATGAAAATCATTAATTTTATAATTAGGGTTTTCTAGTGGATTAATGTGAAATTAATGACAAATAGAGTTCATATGCGACTTAGACCATAATGAACTATGAATTGATGAGCATAATGACTTTGTCATAGATTAAAAGGATAAAAATAGTAGCTCTAATGTAAAAGAGTCTTAATGGACTTAATTAATGTTTAAGTGTGCCTTAAATTGAAATTAGGGTTATATGTTGTTAAAAGATAACCTTAATATTTTTTTTGAAGAATAGATGAGATGAATAGGGTTTATGAGTAATTGTATAAAATTAGGGTTTAAAATAATAAAGATGAAGTAAAACCCTGATTGCAATGGAAACCCTAAAAGTGAACTAGATACCCTAGGAAGCGAGCTAGGTTTAATAGATCTTGATGACATGAGTAATAAAAGGGAATTACATGTTTATTTTAGGATCTTGTTGTATGTGCTTGCTTTCTTGGATTTCTTACTTGCGTGGATTATTTTGTCTTAAATCAGCTTGACAAGTACGTGGTTACGCTTATGAATATCTTGAATTACTTTTTTGAGGTTTTTTGAAGTTTTCCTTGATGACTTGAATTAAATTGTTGGATGAATTTAATTCATGCAAACTATAATGTGGATATGACTATCACTTAAGATATGTGCCTACTAGCATAGATCCTAGTCCCCTCTATGGCTTAATAGTTTGACCTAGTATATGGCTACCTATGGGGTAGGTCCATCAGGTCATTGGATGACTTGGTACATGGCTACCAATGGGGTAGGTCCATAAGTCACCTTGAGTCAGGGATTGGGCTACCTATGGGTAATGCCATGCGACTCTTTAGTACACCATGAGTTAGGGATTGGGCTACCAATGGGTAGTGCCATGCGACTCAACCCAAGATATTAATCTACCTGTAAGGTAGGATCATGTGGGGTTTAATGGGGATCTACCATGAGGAAGGTAGCATCCAGGTCCACTGCAGGGATAGCATAGAGATCGGGGATATGTAAGGATTGAGTAGTATTGCTTAAGTCATAATCTTAGTTGTTAAATGATAATTGGTTGATTACATTGTTATCATAGTTGCATGATTATTGTTTCCCCCACATACCAGCTTTATGTTGACCGACATTTTGTTTGTCGGTGTTTTAGGTACAAAGCCAAAAGAACAAACAGTAAATCATCATATTGAGAAATACATGAATTGAAATACAAGGAGGATTAGTTAGAGTAGAATTCATAAGTGGTTATAAGTTTAGAGATCCAAGTTTTCAAAAGGTATGCAAAGTTTTTATTTTTACCATATTTCAGTATAGTTGGTAGAATTTAATAATTGTTATTGATTAATTGTCGAACCTTTGATCCTGTTAATTGAGATAATGGCGCTGACCTTCTGGTCTCCCTTAATTGGGGGTTACCGGGAGGCGGGGTCATTACATTTGGTATCAGAGCATAGGTTCCTCATTTAATCATTAATAATTATTAAATTTTACAAAATTTGTAGAACCCAAGGGAGTTATTAGAGGATTTTCTGAAAGAGTGAGGTGTCTAGAAAAGGATCACGTCTGGGGGCTGGAAAGATTTTCCTCTGTACCGCTAGTTAGAATACGAGGACTCCCGGAGTAGTGTGACTACTTGGCTAAAGTATCAGGATTTGACTCAAAATAAGATACCTTTAGGACTCTCTCATCTTGTTCATCCCTTGTCAACTCAAATGATGTTAATGACCTTAAGGATTAGGGTTTTCTCTCTCTTTGTCACCCTCTCAAGGTATCGGTAAGATTGATAAGGTTTAAGGAATCCTCCACCAAATTAATAAAAAACATGTAAATAAGATGTCATGGACAGAAGCTTAATAGATTAAGCGTAAAAGAATAGATACATGCTTAGGTCATATGACATAAGTTGTCATTCCCTCAGGAGAGACCTGAGGCTAGACCTTCTTGTCAGGAGGATAAGTAGAGAGAGAGTTCGTCTTGGAGGTAGAAATCTCCATTGTAAGTAGAGACATGGCACATCCTCTCAGGATGATGTTAACCCTAACCCTAAGTGAAGGTTAGAGAGAGAGATGACATCATGAGTTAGATGTCATGGTAGACCAGGTGTTTGGATGGTCAAGCCTTAGATGCCATATGAGCCATGAGAGGTTGGATGACTGAGTACCTTGGGCAACCCAACCCTGGACAGGGTCATGCATGTTCAAGTGAAGGATAGAACCTTCTTTGATGAGGTTAGAGAAGAACCTATAGAACCCCCATGAGCTTATATGAGCCAGGAATAGAAGGCACCCATAGTACGTCAGTTGTGCTAAAACCCTGGCCAGGATAGCTTATGAGATAAGCATAAAGAGTTGTGGATAACCTTGAGCAAACCTTATAGGCTTCACCCACGTGGAGGTATGCTTGGGAGCTTGATCCTTCTTGGAGAGAGATCCTCGGGTAGTAAGGTTGTTTGTAGGGTTAGCTCTAGAGAGGGAGCATGACCCATGGAAGAAGGTTGGTAGCCTAGACTCTGAGATATGAGGAACAGTGGGAGTTGAGGATGATGCGACCTAAGTGGATGATAGTGGTTGCCTCATGCTTGATCCCTGGAGGCTGGTGGTGTCTTGGTTTCCTTTAGAGAAACCAAACCCTAGAGAGGATGAGGCTTCTGGTACCTATGTACCTATGGTATGGGTGTTTACCTCCTGAGATAGGAAGAAGAGTTCCTTAAACCCTAAAGAGGCTTAGTAATAGGGTGTGAGGCCTTATACCTTGTTGGTTGTCCTTAAGGAAGACTCCACTCTGAAGTGTTTCTTGAGTATTAGGATGATAGGAAGTGCATGCCATACCTTGTACATGTTTGGTTCGTGGTTAAGCATGTAGTTGGACACCCAAAGGTGAACCTAGGGTTCCTAGGCCTAAGAGGGGAAGTGGTGTACCTAATGCTCATGATGAGAGTTGAGTTTCTATAGATGCGAGCATGGTACTTCTTATGTTGAGAGGAAAGGAAAACCCCTTAAGTTTAGGGTATGTATGGCGAACCTCTCCCAGCTAAGTTGATGACAGGGGAAGGTATGATCTTGATCTAATGTTGAGGAATGAGAACCCGTATGACCTAGCTTGGTTAGTAGGTGGTCTTCTTGTGCCTTAATAGCTTGATAGGGTTAAGCATGTGGATGTAAACCCTAGACCTAAGGGCGTTTGTGACCTTTTTTATTAGGATGTAGTTCCTCCCATCCTGGGAGAAAGACCCTCTTGTAGGGTGTATACCAGTCTTGGTGGTTTTAGAGTAACCTAAAGAGGTCTCGTAGGATCGTGAGAAGCTAAGTGAAACGTACATGGTATGAGGATGAACCTGTAGACCCATATATAACCATCTCTAAGTGCATGTGGATGTGTTACCATGGAGGTAACTGGTATGGGGCCTGACCAAGGTAGGTAGGTCACCGTGACCCCTATGAAAGGATGAAAGTCAGCCATTGAATGAAGAAAGAGAGATGATGAAGGCTTGGGTAAGGTTCTAAGTTGTACATGTACTATAATAGAATTCTAAGTCTATCCTAAGGTCAGGTGGGGATAAGACCGATGTAAGTAGGAGTTTCCTAATTCCCTAGTTGCACATGACCATTGGGTCGGGAGATAATAGCTATCATTATCTGAGGGCCATGGGTTAGGAGATTTCTCACCTTCATGAACTCATGGGACCCAAAGGGCAGATGAGTAGGGCACTCTCTTGATGCATAAGGGAAGAGGGATGACCCCAAAAGTACCGACACCCTATAAACCTAGAGGAGATGACCAAGGACTGGGTGGTGACCCAAGTAGGTTTGAAACTAGTTTTCCATGGAAGTAACCTTGATATTGAGATGATTGGTGGCACGATTCAACTTGGATTTAAAGGTGTACCGACAAGGTGGGATGTACCATCTCTACTCTTGGAATAGGAAGAACTCTATATTTGGACTACAGCCAAATGCTTATTTCCTCTTGTTATGGGAGTGAGAGATAGGATAGTACGCATGTCATACACCAAGGATAAAAGATGATGTGAGTTGGAATGTTACTATGAGGTTTGAGGATAGAGATGATAACATACCCTGGTGGAGTGAACGATACATGCATGGTTTACCAACCCTAAGAGAAATAAGGTAGCCATCTTATGAGGATGCTTTTATCATGAGCTATGAGTCATACAAGGTTGAGTTAAAAAAAAAATAGGATGAGCCCAGAGTTTTCTTGTTGATGATAGACGTAAAGTTTGAGATGAGGTGTATGTCTTAAACATTACCTAGCACCTAAGGATGAGAAGTGGTAATGAATGCTCTGGTTAAGATATAGCTTCCTAGTTTAGGTAGAGGCTAGAAGAAGTTGAGGTTGTTAGGCTAACCCTAAGATCGAGAAAGAAGATATGTTTGGCTAATACTCAGATGTAACAAGATCTGTTGAACACGTTAGTGGTTGTTTGGTTAGTCATCCTAGTCCTTAATATAATGAAAGGATGGTGATAGAGCCTTAGATACACCTCTTTGGATAGGAAGGTAATAAAACCCTGATGAGAGTGGTTTAGAGTTTCTGAGGAATCGATCTTGAGGAATCATGATGTGTAGAAGATCATGATTTTAAGATCACCATACACCATGGTACTACTGAGATAATGAGTGGTATCAGTACTATGGATGCTGGAGATGAGGTTTCATGTGGTATGTTGCCATGCATGACAGAAGGTGAATGATGAGCACCGGTAACCCAGTGCATTGATATAGAGGATAAAGAGATCCTGAGAGGGAATGGGAGATCATCACTATAGATGTTGTGATAAGTCACCCCTAGACCAAGGAAGTTCAAGATGCAATATAGGTTATGGTAGATCACCTTACCTAGATGACATGAAAAAGAAAGAGTATTGTCAAGGTATAGATCCGGTTGAACTACATATGTGAGAGATGGTTCAACTACACCATGAGGTGAGTTCAAAAGTTCTTGAGTATAGCCTAAAGGTTCACTTCCGTGAGGTGGAAGTAGAAACATGATGAACTAGTTTAACTACATATGAGAGAGATGGTTCAACTACACCATGATGTGAGTTCAAAAGTTCTTGAGTATAACCTAAAGAAAGAGTACTCTATGTTGGTACAGTTTATCACCCTTAACTAATGGTTAGTATGATCCAGACTAGATGGTCTGATGTGAGCATGTGTGCTCATTTAAGGTGATATCCAGAGATAGTTCTTGTCCTATGAAAGATGTGATGATAACCACCATAGCCAGTATTGGGATTTAAAGAAGCTCTATAAGGGAGGTTGTGTCGGTCACCACTTCAGTAAGGTGATGTTGGTGAAAGGACCACGTGATGATTAGAAAAAGACCACAATGTGTGTAGATGAAGTCGCTTTGATCATGCAATGGTTGAAAGGAGCCTAGAGACGACGAGAGTCATGAGCAGATGCAAAGTAGACTGACATGCAGTTCACTGTGGGAGAATATGTGACATGAAAATCTGACCCCTCTAAGTTATATCTAAGGGAGCTGAGTCCCCGATGCATGGGTTCTTTTGAGAAGGTGGAGAAGGTTAAGTTTGATCTTACCCTCCAGGATAAAGTAATGTGTGATGAGTTCCAGGTGTCCAATTTAGATCACTATGTGAGGTAACCAGACCATGTGCTGAGCAATGAACCTACTGAGCCCCAAGGGAAGCTGAAATGGCCTGAGTCACCTGTGCAGTTTATAGACGCAAGGATGAAAGAACTCAGAGAAAAGAATATGTGATGGTAAAGGTTCTTTGGAAGCGCCATGAGTAAGGTAAAGCCACATAGGGGCCAATGATGGACATGGAAAATTCTTATCCTGAATTGTTTATTTGCTTGATAGAATTTTGAGGACAAAATTCCTATAAGAGGGGAAGGATGTTACAACCCCAATTTTTGGGTTCAATTGGTGAGGAATGTAATTTCTCATATTAAATATATTTGAACAAATAATGATATAATTTGTTTTGAATAAATGGATTTCATTTACAATAGCCTTGATGATTGTTTTGTGGGCTTTATTGGCTATTGGGCCCAATAGCAAAGAAAGGATAAAAGAAACTCTATTATTGAGTAAATAATAAAATAGAGAAAAGAAAAATGTGGAAACCTCTAGAAGGAAAATCCAAAGTAGGATTTTGTGCCTCTTGGGTTCCAATGAGTCCAAAGTTGCAAAGAGAATGCAATAAGAAAAGAGAAGATCAATTAAATATTTCGTCATTAATAAAGAATTGAAAACAATGATGAAATGTGGAAAATAAGTGGAAAGATGTATAATTGAGTTATCCTTGGTGGATTTTCGTATCCAAAGGATTCCTAATGTTAAAAGGAATGCCAATGAGTAAAATAAAAAGAAAGATAAAGAGGAATACTCAAAAAGAGATATTTTAGTAAGAAATAAACATGATAATGAGAAATAGTACATATAGATGCATGTAGAAGGATAATAAGTATCCTTGAAATGGAATTTCAAGATATTATAATTTCTTGGGGTCCAAGGAGCCCCAATAAAGAGGAAATAAAGAGAGAATACCAAAATTGCAAAATAAAAGGATAATGTGATACATTATTAATGAATTTTGTGATATTTATAAAAAGAAAGTATTTTCTATTAAAAGGAAAACTTAATTTCGTGCCAATACTTTAAAAGGCAAATACAAGGAATATAAAGAAAGTAATTTTTGAAATCCTAATAATTAAAGAAAAAGGAATATCAAAGAGATGATGAGGAGGGAGGAGGTTGCTTTTATCTAAGGAAAATAAGTTTCTTTTTTGGGAAAGGACTTGAGTCCTCATGGATGCACACTTTAGGAGTTCATTACTCACCCTATATAAAGGGGTACAGCCTTGTTCGAGATCCAGAGAGATTCCACGCAATACAACCCCTTCTCCTTCTTCTTTCCGTACTAACTCTATCGATGAGGGTATAACCCTATCCCTGAAGCTGAGGGGCCATGGGAGAGCTACAAAAGGGTCGTGTTGCTCCCACGATATCAAGAAGACACTCGGTTGTCGTCCCCCTCCTCCTAGTTGCGTTCAGCTGTTGTGGCACGACTGCTTAGGACAGCCATGAAGTTGTCGGTCGCCGTGCCTAATCCCAACCACCACGGCCCTAGTTGTGAACCTCTATAGATGTGACGGAGGGAGGCGGAAGCTTTAGGGCCATCACCGAAGCCCTGGAGTCCAAGGAGGGAGGAGGAGAGCTCCCCCGAGTCACTGCAAGCGGCAGCCTAGGGTTGCTCGCGAGGAAGAAGGAACGTGGACGGCATTGGACAGTTTTGCCCCTTTGGGCATTTCTAAACTAGTAACTTACGCAAGGGTAAATTGGAAAATACGTTATGTTTCCAAAGCCTAGCAATGTTGCATGAGATTGACGATGTGGTGCTCTCTGATTGGCTGAAAGGTATATTTTCTTGCATAAATCATAACTAAAGATTGGTAGCTCCAATGGAAATATGCAAAACATGAAAATTGATCAGGAGAACGTGTAGAATTCAATAACAATACTTTTAAAATCTGATTTTGTTCCTATTTGCAAAGTATGCCAAATTAATGGAAAGTGCTTTGAAATCATGTTAAGAACCCTAGTTGAAGTTAATGGTTAAATTCATGATACTTAATTGACAGAATTAAGTAATAGCAACCTATTGAAATGTTAATGATGAACTTGAACCTGATGTAGATGAATTATCGCAAGGTTTAGGATTTTACACCAATTATGAACGATTAAGCAGTTAGAAACCCTAACTTAGGGTAAGAGAGGAGAAGATCATATTTAATTTAAATAATGTGAAAATATGTTGTTAAATGATGGTTCTAAGCTCTTTCAATTGTAAAATCTCCCAACTATGGATGAAAACCCTTAATTTGATAATTAGGATTTTCTAGTAGATTAATGTGAAATTAATGACAAATAGAGTTCATATGCGACTGAGACCATGATGAACTATGAATTGATGAGCATAATGACTTTGTCATAGATTAAAAGGATAAAAATAGTAGCTTTAATGTAAAAGAGGTTGAATGGACTTAATTAATGTTTAAGTGTGCATTAAATCAAAATTAGGGTTATATGTTGTTAAAAGATAACCTTAATATCTTTCATGAAGAATAGATGAGATGAATAGAGTTTATGAGTAATTGTATAAAATTAGGGTTTAAAATAATAAAGATGAAGTAAAACCCTAATTGCATTGGAACCCCTAAAAGTGAACTAGAAACCCTAGGAAGCGAGCTAGGTTTAATAGATCTTGATGACATGAGTAATAAAAGGGAATTACATGTTTATTTCAGGATCTTGTTGTATGTGCTTGCTTGCTTGGATTTCTTACTTCCATGGATTATTCTATCTTAAATCACCCTGACAAGTATGTGGTTACGCTTATGAATATCTCGAATTAGTTTTTCGAGTTTTTCCGAAGTTTTCCTCGATGATTTGAATTAAATTGTTGGATGAATTTAATTCATTCAAACTATAATGTGGATATGACTATCACTTAAGATATGTGCCTACTAGCTCAGATCCTAGTCCCCTCTGTGGCTTAATAGTTTGACCTAGTACATGGCTACCTATGGGGTAGGTCCATCAGGTCATTGGATGACTTGGTACATGGATATCAATGGGGTAGATCCAACAAGTCACCTTGAGTCAGGGATTGGGCTACCTATGGGTAGTGCCATGCGACTCTTTAGTACACCATGAGTTAGGGATTAGGCTACCAATGGGTAGTGCCATGCGACTCAACCCTAGATACTGATCTACCTGTTAGGTTGGATCATGCTAGGTTTAATGGGGATCTACCATGAGGAAGGTAGCATCCAGGTCCACTATAGGGACAACACAGAGATAGGGGATATGTAAGGATTGAGTAGTGTTGCTTAAGACATAATCTTGGTTGTTAAATGATAATTGGTTGATTACATTGTTATCATAGTTGCACGATTATTGTTTCCCCCACATACCATCTTTATGCTGACCGACATTTTATTTGTCGACGTTTTAGGTACAAAGCTAAAAGGACAAACAATAAATCGTCATATTGAGAAATACATGAATTGAAAGACAAGGAGGATTAGTTAGAGTAGAATTCATAAGTGGATAGAAATTTAGAGATCCAAGTTTTCCAAAGGTATGCAAAGTTTTTATTTTTACCATATTTCAGTATAGTTGGTAGAATTTAATAATTGTTATTGATTAATTTTCGAACATTTGATCCTATTAATTGAGATAATGGCTCTGACCTTCTGGTCTCCATTAATTGGGGGTTACTGGGAGGCAGGGTCATTACATCACCTAATTATCTAAAATTTATAGCAAACATGGTTTCTCAAATATAAACATTGTATTTACTTTAATCCCAACATATTTCTTATATGTTCATTTCATATTGCAATTTTCATCAAATATCACAGAGACATTAGGACTAGAAACAATATAAGCATATCATTATCTTGTATCATTCACTATCCTTAGAGAAGGTTTATCATACAACGTATACTTATTCCATCTAATTTATATAGATATGAATAAATCTCAAAGCATAAATGATCATAAAACACTCAATGTTCCCTTACACTATTTACCGTTCTTCAGTTAGGGTTACTATTCAATACATATGTGATCTGATTTGAAATCCTTCAGAATAGACCATTCTTAAAATATAAGTATTCCAATAGATAATTCAATCCAAGGACACATTCTTATGAATCAATCACAGTCTTGCAAATTATGTTGTAATAGAATTAATGGCTATACTTCTATGCATTCCACAATCCCTCATTTGAGAACATTATTCGATATTATCACATAGCTTATCATATTAGAGTTAGGGTAAAGTTATTAGATCAAAATATCATAATCATAAGTCATATTTTTTTCATCTCATGTTCATTACTATTCTTGGAAATAGTCATTCTAATTTTACTTAATGATAACTTTTCTCTCTCATTGAAACCCTAATAACATGATTTTAGTGTATTTAATTCAATTTATCACAAACAACATGTAATTAAAATAACTAGATTGCATACCTGATCATACTCATTTCATTAATTTCATCCATAACTTGTCATCACCATCCAATTCATTCTTGTATGTTCCCTTTCTTGTATTTAGGTGAGTGTACCATGTCACTGACTTCTAGTAGCATTCTTGTAATTACCAACAATCCACCAGTTCCTTATAATACTATTGATTTTAGGAAAATACAATGGATAAGGGTTACTTATTACTCCATAATCTCTAATCATTTTCCTAAATCATTATTTTGTGTCTTATATAAAAGACTTGCATCTATATGGGGGTTTACTCGTAATTCCATACATTATACTAGAATTGATGCAGTAGAATTAGATCATATTAATAAGACTTATCATCTTCAATTAAAGTAGTAATACCTATAGTTGAGAATTTCATCACATTTACAAGATTATAAACAACTTGAGGCTTTATTTCTAATACTCATCTTAGTATTATATTACTAAGGTTTTCAAAAATTCATCTTCAACCTATTCATATTAATTCAACACTATAATCACCTTATTATTAAATAACTTCATAAGGGTGTACATTGCTTCTGTATGACTGTTAATGATATGGAAATCCTAGGTTCCATTTCCACACAATTCATTCATCAATTATATATGTGTAATGATTAATTGGCTTAATTGAGTGAATCTTCAATACTAACTCTAGAAATGGAATGCCTCCAATTTAAATCCTCAATTCAATCCTCATCTACATTCCATATATAATTCTACCAAAGATCTAAAAGTGTAACTAAAAACTAATTCTTGTTAAGTTCAAACATGATTCTATATATGATAACTCAATTTCCAAGCATAACATTCATTAGGTTGATTGTAGGAAATATCTGTCAAAAGCATCATAGTTCTCTATCCAGTGGACGTTTCATATATCTTGAATCAATATATCAGAAACTTTACAATTATAAATCAATAAGAAAGAATCAAAATTAGTAGAAATTATTTTTCCAACATCTTCCCATATGACTACCCAATCACATACAAGTACAAGCAAGGATCTTGCCTATTTTATGTGGGAGTGGAATTAGTCTTTCATCATTATTAAAAAATCTTATCAGGGACTTAAACACTCCTTAGGTTCCAAGAACCTTAAAAACATCCCATATAATATGAAATTCTAGAAATCCAACCAACTTGCACAGATGTAATCCATTTCTTGCTCTCTTCGTGTCTAAAATCCTAGAAAAGGAAGATAGGAGAGAAGAAGGAGAAAATAGGTGATTTTATATCCTTTTTTCTCAAATCATTGGAGTGATGGAATTCAGAAATAGGAGAGAAGATTGAACATGAAAAACTATCTAGGGTTGATGAATTTACATGAATTTACATGCTTTAGGAAGCAGCAATCCTAAATCAGCATTTCTAACAATTTCTACTTCAAACCCCTAATTCTCCCCTCTCTCTAGAATTTTAATTCATGGATAAGAATTGATGGATTATTGGAGATACCACGGTGCTAGTTTTATGAAATAAATCAATTGAGGTACTTGGGACATTAATAAACAAGTCTAGAATCCCTTTTTTCTCGTCTATTTTATTTATTGAGACTGGTTGGACAGTCGAGTTGTTACTACAAAAACTCAGGCAAAAAAACTCATTATCAATCTTATATCATTAAATAATTTCCAAAATTTTGTATTTTGTCTGAAATTGCATTTCCAAGCTATGCCATAAATTTTTTACCATTTGTATGTACAAATAAAAAGATAAAAATAAACACCAGACTACTATATTTCAGCCTAAATGTGTGGTCGACTGAGTTTGTCATGGAGAAACTTGGTTGAACAATAGGTCTGGAAACATTTCAAATAATGACCATTTTCAAGAACACTTATATTTCAGTTATCCCAACCATCCAATTTTCAAAGAAATAAGAGTTATAGATAAAATACTAGAGATCACTTAGTACACCATTGTATTGATCAAATATTGTATTCATATGCTACCAAAATGCTAATTTTGGCTGACTATGGTTTACACTTATCAAACACTAATTATTCAAAACAAATACATGCCTAGAGTTTGTCATTAGAGTTAAAACATCATAAATAAACTACCATAACTAATTAAACTTAAACAATGTCCAATCTAGTTAAGAATGAAATCATCCAAGTAAACTATAATTCAATGACTAAGTTGAAAATGGGTTATTACAACAAATATCTTTGAAGCCAATCTTCTCCCTCAGTTCCAAATCTTGTTGTACAAGATCTACATGGAGAAGTGTTAGCTCATCCTAGTGAGATCTTAAGTAAGAATTGATACTATGATTCCTAAATCCAAAGCTTGAATCGAAAGTCAAAATAACTGAGAAAAGTAATTGAATCATAAAATGAAATCAGCAATCAAAAGGGTAGAAAACATCAAGTTATATCTCATCACATAATCATTGTACCATATGATTCAATTAATTCACAATAGTCTCGGTATATCCATGAAAAGTCCTTTGGAGGATATCCATGCAAAGTCCTTTGGAGGAAGAAGTTTTCCATGAATCCAATATACACCTACATGACAAATTCCTAGAGAAAACTAAGATCACAAACTTCCTAGTATGATGGAAATATAATCATCCAAACAATCATAGGTCATGTGGGATACACATAAACACCTAGAATCCATGATCGGATCCTCCAAAGGGATAGCCACCTCCCCCTATCCATGCTAGTTGTGAGGCACCATATTTGATTAAGCAGTCAGAGCTAAAATGACATATGCTTCACAATGCAAGTTGAATGTGCAAATTGGGCACCATAAACTCATAGAAACATGAAATTTATGAAAATAGGCAAGTTGTATATACAAATGTGAGCTCGTACATCTTCGACCTCCAAAACACAAAGATCTCTCAAAAGGCATAATTTGGAAACCAATGCAAAAGATAAAAACAATGACTCTAACATTAAAAGCTAAAGAGCATACATGCTCAAAGAACATAAAAGACTAAAACAAAGTTTTTAACATTGCTAAAATATCACTACAATTATATTTCAATCCCTCAAAACCTTATAAAAGTCAGATATAAATCATAAAATGTTAATAATGTGGTATAAAAAATTATAAAACTTTGAAGTTTTGAAATCTTTCCTTAAAAGATGAAAAATTTATCATTATAAGGGAAACATATTATTTGAAATTCTAATATCTTGATTATATTTTTGGACTTTGTATCTTGTACTGGGTCCCTAATCTTCTTGAAGATCAAATCTTTTGATCTCACTAGAATTTAAATTTCAAAATATCATGATCAGATCCAATATTGAGGCATCTAAAACACAAAGACCTTCCATAAGCATGACCTTAAATTATACCATTTGCTCCTTTATCATGACCCTAAATTGTACCATAGGATCATAAGCTATGACCTTAAATTATGTCAACTCGAATGACAAACCTTTTAGGTTCTAGACCAAGTCCTTAAACTAGAATACATGATCTTCATAAAGAAACCTACTACATGTAGGTACCTTTAGTTCGGTCATGGATCATGACCTTAACCTGTACCACCTCCATACATAAATCCCTATGTTCAATAGGAAATAATTTTACTTTAGCATTGAATCCATTTCATGAGTAGGCCAACCTTGAAATTTACAAATTTCCTTCTTATCGTTAATCATTATCATGTATAGTAACATGTGCTTTTCCTCTATAACTTGTCTTATTAACGCTAACCATTCTGCATCTAAAATAATGCCTATTTAAGGTAATAAATCGTTTTCAACTGAAGCATGTCCTTAGTAGGAACCTCATTTACTCTTTCATTTCAAAGCCAACATTTAGTACGTGCCTCATTTTCATTTAAGTCTTGCATCAGTTACACATCTTTTGATGTAGTTCCAAGTCTTATCCTTACAATTTTAGGAGACCTGTCTTGTATAGGAGACACTTCACATTTACCATTTTACGGTTATGACTCTAGGCCTAACGCCATGTATCACAATACCAAATTCATTCATTCATCTAATCACATAGAGATATGATTATCATTCCAAATCAAGCTCTTCAATGATATTTCACAATACAAACTCATGATTCAACACAAAATACTTTGAGTCCAACCTTTTTTACCCTTCATGACCAAAACCGGGTCAGACTTGGCTAAAACCTACATTTCTCACTCATATATCAAACCTTGTCTTGATAGGAGCAAATTATGGACACCTCAGACTTATTATATATTTAATGATTAAGATTATATATAATCTTGGGATAATGGTGAAGTTTGTCCCCATGTACTGTATATTTTCCTATATTTTTTACATATTTAATCCGGTCATTTCACTTATTTGCTATAATTTGGGGTTTCAACAGATAAAACTTCACTTCTATAGACTTGATAGAATTTTTTCCTTTGATAGAAATTTTTAAAAGATTGTGTCAATGAGTTTCCCATTTCAATTATCCTAAATATAATATTAGGTTTCAAATCCCACATGATATTTAATTGCCTTCCTTTTGACATTATCTTCATGAAAAAACTATATTTTCTAGGATAATAAGAATACATGGACCCCAAATTTTATCACCTATCCCCTTCTTTTTTAAAATTAAATTCGTTCATCATACAACTCAATATCATGATCCAAACTATGTTTATTTGATTTATGTTTAGAACCTTCCAGAAAATCCAGAACAACAAATACTACAATACTATTTCCCACCCGGGGAAACCCTGTGGTATCCTATAATGTTTTAGGTGACATGTGGTGAAATCCTACATTCCTCTAGTGGCTAGACTTATAGAATGTAGTGTTCTTTTGAGAATATTCTAGATCTTTTTTTCAAAAATTGTTGAACCCCAAACCCTAATTCCAGGCTATAGGCACTGCAAAACACTAGTTTACAATACAATAAGGAGGTACAAGGTTTCATATATTTAACTTTTTTCTTCTTTAACTAGTATCACCTACAACGTTTGACCTATCTTACTGTAACTACCTTTTTATCGAAATTGTTGTTCTTACCAGTAGCCCAAACTAATTTTTCATCTACACTACTTGTTCTACAATCGATGACTCAATAACAACCATCATGATCAACTATACTACAAACTGCTATGCTTATATAGTATTCCTTAAATCATTATTGCACATCTAGATTAACTAACATGTAAATAATTTTTTTCTGATCTACTACTTCATATGCTTGAACAAAAGTAATTCTTGGTCAATGTCTGATCTCTCCCCTATTGTCTCTCTCTGTTTCCCACCCATAATTTTAATTACCCAGCATGGATTATACCATGAGATATATTCAAGAGATTGTAATCTCATTATTTAAAAATCTACAGTCTCTAATGATGATGATGTGAATGGCATGTGCATCTTCAGTTTCCCAAAAATTGCAAATGTAAAGCATGTTTCTATTTTTTTGTTTCTCTTTCATTAATAAAATCAAACTACCATTTTTTAAGAATATCAATACTATTTTGTGCACAACATGGGGGTTCCTACCACCTTCTCAGTTGTAATAGGGTTGTTAAATTTTGAATTTCACTACACTTACTATTTGTTATCTTCCCTTCACTAAAGTTATTTCTCAATTTCTACATTTTCCTTTGATTTAAACGCTAATCAATAGTTTTCTTTGTTTTTTTAACAAGTCACAGTGGTGAATATGATCCTTACCAGTTTCATGCTTTTCTCTTAGTTTTACATGCAACTACTAATATTAGGTATTCACAAGATTTTTTGCTAAGGGTATGACAGTAATCTTTTAAATTGAATAATTATCATTGCAAATCAAGTGATAAGTGAGGAATTTTTGGGAAGTTAGAAAGAAAAGTTCTTGTTATTGGTTAGTTATGGTCATCAAGGCTAAGTTTGTGATGGAATATCTTCAATTTATTTCTTCATCTAGAAAAAGAAGCTTCTGAACATGGACAATATTGATGTCTATGATTTTTTTCGAATGTTAGGATTATAATTATTTAGGTGTAAATGACCAAATGATGACCTAGCATGAGAACAGACTAATGTGTTCAAAAGAGATAGAGGATATGACAAAATATTTGTTACTTAATGAGAGTCAAAATAATATAATACAAACTGCAAACATGTAATGAACTAGGGATTTTTGCTATAAGTAACAAAGGGGTGCCAAGTAGATGCAAGTATAGTTGATAGAGAAATAACAACTTTATAAACATACATTGAGAGTGTAATCAAATACTTATGATACCCCACCCTAAGTAGATTTTATGAATGGGTGTCAATTGACCACGTTTTTCCTCCTATGTATCCCACCAATTGAAAGCATGTTAGACTTTGTCAAGTTTTTACTTTTTTTTTTCAAAGAGGAATGTGAGTAACATAAAATGATGTAAGATTTGTGACCAAATAATTAATGAGGGTGAGCCTCCTAACCAAAATAGAACTATTTTTTCACAATGTGTTGTGTATGTTGGATTTTTTAATGGTTAGGCTCCAAATGTTTGAAGAAACTTCATTGGGTGAAAGTGGAAACCCCAAATATTCAAGGGAAAGTTCATCACCTTTATGATGAAGCATGTGAAAACACTGCTCAGGGTAATTCTAACTTAAACATAGAGGTAAAATATGTGGTGAATATAACCCAAATATGGGTGAACAATGTTCACTTTGTCTATTACAATTCATGCTTGTAAAGTAGGAGAGTGAAAATGCATTGATAATAAAAAATATTTGCAATATGGTAATGTAGAACTCAATCCATTTTATCCATTATTGTGAAAAGTCAAAATCTTTCTAACAATCACAATGGAATTTCCACTTGACATTATCAATTTGTTTTGTAATATTGAGCTTGAGGGTGAAAAAGATATATCATTATTATAGGATGATAGTAGAACCTCCTTATACATGATATAAATATATTGAACACAACACCCACTAATAAAGGACCATTTTAATTGGAAACACTTTTAGCATAGTTGAGGGAAGATAGCTACAATGATTATTTATAGTTCACTATTTACATTGAGATGGAAAGTATATAGAAAACAAGATGTTGTACCAGAATATTTAGGATCACAAAACATATCCTCCAAAATAGTAAATATATAGAATTAGGGGTCATAAGTTACTATGTGTAATCTTTTTTGGATCCTATTAAGAATATCCAAAACATCTAGCGCTAAAACCCCAAAAGTATCAAATCTAAAAGGAATAAAGGCATGCTAATTGTCAGTACACGCTCATGCTTTCTCATGCTTGACTACTTTGGTTGAGTCAGCTTTAAGGGTACTCTAACCCCATGATAAAAACATCACTTCCCAATACCTATCAGATACATTCAACCATTGCTTCCTCCAAACCAATCAAAAATCAAGATATCAACTGGTATAAGTGTTGATAACCCCTCATGTCGATCGATCAAAAAGTTCACAAGTGCCTCTTTCTTAGCAAGAACTTTTCCTTGTCTGAGACATCATAGAAAACATCTCTAAAACAATCATGGTTGTACTTGAAACCAGGTAGCTCCCTATAATGAATTAACTGATGTTTGTTTAGATTGAATTCCTTTTTTATGACATTCTTCATGTGTGGTTGGAGTATTGTGATGAAAACCTTAGTGATGATTTTGTATGTGTTATTTTTGAGATTGGTGGGTCTGAGATGGGTAATATTATTGTTTTTACCACTCTTCTTCTTGATGAGTGTAATATGTGTTTGGTGTAAGATGGAAATCAATGGTTAGGTGTTTTTTTTGTATTTGATTGGCTTGTGTATAGAACACTTGATTGTATGCCAATAATTCTTGTAAATAAAGGTTAAATCCAATCATCCAGTAGTATAGATCAACACATAAGTTGAGTAGCATCGTCTTAGTTTGATTAGGTGATAGAGAATTATTCATCAATATTGGATATTAAACCTTGTTTGTACATAAGACATTATTGTTGGCACTGAATAAGCTTTAGTAATTGATTATGGTTGAATGTGGTTCTATAGTGGTTTGTTATTTGGCCAATAATGAAGGATCCATTATGGACATTAATATTTTCTATAGTAAATGAGTTTATATAATTATCCTTTTGTGTCTGGTATAGAATCTATGGTTATTTTGTTTATTTTTCCTCTTCCTTTGTCCATTTTTCTCTGATATTTTGTCTCCAAATGATTTCTTGTTAAAGAGGAGTTGATTGATTTTTTTAATCAACTAAAGACTAAATGGACTAGGCACCAGCTAAGTTTCCACATGAAAGAGGCTTTTATATAGTATATCTTTTATTATATTGATGTTACAAAATGTGGTGCATTCCAAGAATGATGATAAGTGTGGCTTGTTGTGAGGTTGTTGTGGAAATTTGGTGTTGATGAGATATGATTGTCAAATTCCAAAACTGATGTTGTTGTTGAAGAGAGTATAGTTGCAGCAAAATCTCAAAACTAAAAGGTTTTCATCTACATGAAGTGTTGTTGTCATTAATAAGCTTGGGATGAAGCCATAAGAAGGACGTCATCCTAGTACCATGAGAAATGAATAAATCAACTATTTCCTAGGGGAAGTTCTTGACCATGAAAAGTGTATGTTTTTGGCATGGATATCGATTAGGCGAGGCGAGTTGCCAAACCTTTGAAAATTCTCATATTAAGGTTGGGCCTCATGGAGCAAAGTCTTTCATGACTAAATCATGTACATTTGAAGTCTCCTCATGTTAACCTTTTTTTTAATTAGATTGTGTCAAACTATGTTTTTATTCTATTAATATTATTTTTATAGGTTCTCCATATGTAATTTTGAAAACCCACTTTGAACTATCAAGAGTCAAGTGGAACTAAACCACTATAGTGAACATGTTTGTATGAGTGTTTAAACTAGTTATCCACGATTGTCCCAACCAATAAGTTGTCATTTACTTAAGCTTGTAGCGGGTATCTGAATCTAGTCATTTCTCTTGTGATAGCCTATATATGTAAGTTACCAATAGTAAAACAAGTCATTTTTGTTGTATGGTTATTACTTGGATATCATTAGTTTTAATTAAGTATATGATGACACATTTATATGATGTGTCGAAAAGGAACCACAAGCCTTCCACGTAGATATAATCATTAAGAAAAGTTACAAACCAAAGAAAGGTAGTGAAGATTGTGAGTAGAATTCATATAGATGTTGTGTGGAAAGAGATATAGGCCTATGATTTGGTCAATTGAGACCGGTCTTAAGTTCAGATAAAGATTTATTATTATCAAGGTCATCATTACAAAACAAGACATATCTTATTCACTTAATTGAAGTATTGAAAACATGAGAACTAAGATATTATATTTTCAATATGATATAAATAAGACTTTTATGGAGAGGAAGAAAATAAGTGGCAATCATAAAAAACAATAAATATGGTTGTGTTCTCAACAAAAGTCTTATTGTTATTTTGCCAAGAATCACAAACAGAATGATTATTTAAATCATTTGTATGTTCCATGTCTTAGTGATATGACCTAGGTATAAAACCTAGTTTATCTTTGGTTTGATAGTCTCCCAGTCCAGATGATATTTTCTCGATGGCATGCTCCAATATTTCATATTTTTATGTGTGTCATCTACGAACTTGAAGGGATATAATGTATTGTGGTGGTAGAATCCATGATGTTTTCATAGCAATTTTTGTTGATTATTGAGTTTGAACTAGCCATATACTTGTTTAGTATTATTTATGCCAGTTATCTATCTCCTATTCCTAACAATGTTCATAGGGTATAGTAATTATGTTTTATATAGTTCAAATTTATGTGATATTCATATGGGTATTTGATTTGTAATTTTTCACATGCTTAACAAATAAAGACATAAATGCCTTATATAATCTTTTAATCTTAATTAGGATGGTTGCAAAGTTTTGTGGCATTAAAATCTTCACAGCAATTTCTACAAAGTCATGAAAATCATATCAATACTTCAATTTTGGTGAAGGATTTCCATAAACTATTCTCATTTATAAATATAATTAATTTTCATAAATATAATCACTAAAATATATTATGGCATATCATCAAATGGCTAATATTATGAGGGGACTTGTCACCCAATAGTTTGTAATGCTATTATAGGATCATTTTCATTGATATTTTTTGTGTGAAACAAGACTATTTCCAAACTTATTACCATATTGGAATCATACACCCACAATTAGAAAGATTAGGTACATTGAAATATGTACTTTCATGTATAAGAAGTTAAGCAAGGAAACTATATGAATAATTATAGAAAGAAAATTTTCATTGAATTACAAATCAAATATTAAATAACATGTAAATGTTATGTTGCATAACAATTTAAGATACAAAACTACTTTAGACCTAGACTTACAATAAACCTCTAGATGACTAGAATAACTAACATACTGAATGCAACACCTCTTATGTATTGTCCATCTCATTTTGGTTTCTATTTCTAGTTGTCCTTGTCTTTAAATAAAATTTTAAATGGTGTACTAAATAATTAATTATATCTCTACAAATATGATAAAAAATCTCACTAGACTATAATAAGATATACTATTCAGCAATCACAAATATGAAATAAGACTTTGCAGAATTAAAAATGGAGAAATGAGCTAAATAAGGTATTTCATATTTAGATGGTGGGAACGTATGATTACACAATTTGTTATTCATTATTGTACCTCAATAATAGACATTAAAAAATTATAAAAACAAACTTGTGTGGATAGTGACTTTTATCATCATCTTAAATTAGTACCAACATAATTAGTTCAAAATAATTTCTATTTTGCTCACTCAGTTCTACAAACCAACTGAAAGACAACCAACTCGTTAAATGGACTTATTGTACAAGGTTTAAGGTGAACATGTGATCTTAAGACAAAATAACAAATTATCTAAACCTCACATGATGTACACATGTTTGGGAATGAATGATCAATGGGCTACAACATGGTTAGGCATCCTAAGTAATCAAGGGAGGTGTAGCTATAGGCATGCTCCAATAATGATTTAAAGTGTGGGTAATAATGCATGGTTGTTGGTAAAGTAACACATATAATATTGTGAAGTACACATCTTTCTTGGACAACATGATGTTGAAAAGATATATGAAAGAGAAACATAACTATAAGCTTATAGGGTAATAGACATGTTACATTAATAATAATATGAAGTTTACAAAATTAACAACCATATATTTATATGTTTATAAAGCATGTTATATAAATATATAGGGCATGTAATTAATACACACCCGTGTAGCTACCCACCTCCTATTTCAGTTACTTTTTTTTATTTCTTACTTTTGACATGTACAGGGTTACTTACCTTGCCAATTGTGACTTTTCATGCATAAATAGTTATATTTGCAACAAGAGATTCAAAAATACAATTATATATATATATATATATATATATATATATATATATATTTGATGTGTATTTTTCCCAGATTTATTGTTTTAGTTGTGTAGTTATTTTTTTATCAATATATATATATATATATATATATATATATATATATATTGATGTGTATTTTTCCCAGATTTAGTTATTTAGTTGTATAGTTATTTTTTTATCAACATAGTTACTTTTTTTTCACAAAGTTACTTGTTTGGTCAAATAGTTACTTTTTGGCTGACGGGTAGTGAATTCCAAGCTACCCGCATGAGTATTAAATGAAAACCCTATATATATATATATATATATATATATATATATATATATATATATATATATATATATATATATATATATATATATATATATATATATATATATATATATATATATATATATATATATATAGAGAGAGAGAGAGAGAGAGAGAGAGAGAGAGAGTTGAGCTACAATACACTCGAGTGTATCGGGGTGCATATACACCTCAGTTTATAGGTGTTGGATCAAGATCCAGCAAAAAGCAAAAATAGGCCTCCTTTGTATAGAATGTGCTCCCGTTAACAACCGTCGACTGGGTCCCATCCCTCTCACTCCTCGTGACTCCCCTCCTCCAATGCTCTCTCTCACTCACAACGTGAGAACCCCGGTTCTCTCCACCGCCTATCCACCGTGCGGGATTGCTCCTAGCCGGACTGGTCCTCTGCTCCGCCATGTTGCACGACTGCAACCGAGAACAGCAACGAGAAATGACTACTCCTGGCTAGACTGATTTCAACTGAGAATAGCAATGAGTGACAGCGCCAGCTAGTTCCTAGCCACAACTCGAGCCCCTTCTGGGCCTGCCAATGTCAGGCATTACAGCATAGAAGAAGAGAAGTGAAGCCTAAAAGTTGGGCATTGCCAACTTCAGGCATTGCAGCTAGAGGGATTTGACAAATTTGCTAGGTACCAACACTTGTGCTCATCAACTACTAATTATCGATATCGATTTTAATTGTTTTGCACTTCTCATCTCTGGAATATTAAATCCAATAGACAACTTCTACGACAACAACTTCTTATTTCTATTGAAGAAAATAAGCCTAGGGTCAGGGTTGTGCAGGCCGGATGCCTGGGGCCGATGGTTGATCAGAGAGAAATGTCCTACTTTTTGTTGTTGTATAGAAACCATATGCCTAATTAATTACATGCACACATTGTTTTGTTCACTACCTGCTATTAAATTTTGAGAATAAATTAATGAAATTTTATAATGATGGACTTCTCTGCTGACGTTGATGGCATGATGGGCAATGATTGGTTAGCTTATGAGAATCCTATTGAAAGAGTTGACGATAACGAGAATCCAATTGAAAGAGATGAGCATACATGTGCAATGGTAACCAAATATTGCTATTTTTTAAATTTCAAATATGAATATTTTGTAATAGTGTAAGGGATATGTTTGTAAGAATTTTTCTATCATATTTTCTTAGGTTGATGAACCAATTGATGATGATGAGGGGTTTGATGATGATGATGGGTTTGATGATGATAGGGTTGAAGTGGAATCTAATCCAGATCCATATATAGGCTTGCAGTTTGATTCTATTGAAAAGGCAGAAGAATTTTATAATTAATATGCTTACAAGGTGGGATTCAACATTCGGAAGGGGAGTCAATATGTGCCTTCTAAAACAAAATAGGTTACTGGTAGAGTGTTTGTATGTTCAATGGAAGGTTTGCAAAAAATAAAGAACAAAGGTGATGATGATGTAAAGGGTACTCCAAAAAAAGATATGACATCTACATGAACAGGTTGTAAGGCTCGAATGTGAGTGAAGCAAGAAGAGGGCACAAAGTGGGTGGTTACAAGTTTTGAGAAATAGCACAACCATAACCTCACTCAAATTCCATACAAGAAGTGGTTTCATCAGTCACATCGACATATGTCAGTAGCGGTTCGGGATTTATTTCATGCTATGCATGACCAGAATATTTCTAATGCTCAGATTAGGTCTCTCATAGCTACTCAGCATGGTGGCATTCGTAATGTGAGTTTCATTAGAAAGGACCTGAGCAATGAGCTTGTATCCTTGAGAAGGAAATATATAGGTGTTGATGTTTCCTCCACTTTGGAGCATTTTAGAAAAATGCAAGAAATTAATCTGTTATTTTATTATGCACTTCAACTTGACGAGGAAGGATGTACATCCAATATCTTCTGGGTGGATGCTAAGTCAAGAATGGCAGAACAAACATTTAGTTATATGATTACTTTTGACACCACATATATGACTAACAAGTACAACATGCCATTTGCACCATTCATAGGTGTGAATCACCACAAACAATCAACTTTATTTGGGTGTGTGTTGCGATGTGATGAGATAGTTGATTCTTTTATTTGGGTATTTTAAACATTTTTAAATGCCATGTTTGGAAAACACCCTAAGGAAATACTAATTGATCAAGATCCAGCAACGAGGAAGGCGATTCACATAGTTTTTCTTGATGCAGTTCATCATTGTTGTCAATGGTATATAATGAGAAAAGCATGTGAGCACCTTGGTGTAATATATGGGACAGTTGTTGGTTTTTCTGAAGAATTTCATTGTTGCATAAACATGCATGTCACTATTGAAGAGTTTGAGGATAGGTTGAAGAGAATGATATGCACATTCAACTAAGGTGACAATGCATATTTGCATCACTTCTGGAGTATTAGAGATCAAGGGATACCTATTTACTTCAGGGGTACTTTTTTTTGCCAACATGTCAACCACACAACAGAGTGAGAGCATGAATGCTATTTTTAAAGACCATGCCAACAATCATTTACCAGTTTTTAAATTTGTCAAAGCATATGAAAAGGTGGTTGAGAGCCGATATGAAAAAGAAGATGAGGAGGAGTACAGAACTAAAGATGGAGCACCCACTCTTTGGTCTCTTGCACCAATTGAGAAGCATGCAAGAACTGTATACACAAGAAAAGTTTACAAAGAGTTCTGTATGCAAATGAAGAAGACAACTAGCTATGACATTGAAAAGGTGATCAAAGACTACTTATATCACATTATATATATTTCTGAAGAGGAGAATCACTTCACGGCAA
This sequence comes from Alisma plantago-aquatica, assembly GCA_963693085.1. Lineage (NCBI taxonomy): Eukaryota > Viridiplantae > Streptophyta > Magnoliopsida > Alismatales > Alismataceae > Alisma > Alisma plantago-aquatica. The sequence goes on from OY856410.1 coordinate 530,976,642, forward strand.
GGAAGTTGTACAAGGTGGTCATGAAAAGAGAATCATATGAGATATCTTTTGAATGAAGGCATTTTCAATTTAGTGGTATATTGAGTTGTCATTCTCTCAAGGTACTATTATTTCTCAATTATTATAAGATTCCACCATTATATGTGTTAGAGCATTGGACAATCAATGCAAAAAAACAATGAATATGATCATGGTGAAGAAACTCAAGTAGAGATGGATGATAGTACCATGTTGTGTAGGTATAATAGCTTGTGTAGATCAGCCATGTGATTGGTTGGTTTAGCGTCTAAAGAAAAGGATACTTACATGATGGTGCAAAAGACTTTTGAAAATTCATATGCTAAAGTTTTAAATATGCAACACAAAGTGGATTCAATTTCTACAGATGAAAGGATACCCTCATCCTAGACCTATATTCCTACTCAAGCGAGTCAATATGTGCCATTGCTTATACAATCACAACATGAAATCAATGCAAAACATCCTATAACATCACAGTGTAAAGGAACTCGAAAACCACAAAGGTTCAAACCACCTGCCAAAATGAAAGCAAAGAACATGTAGTATGTGCAATGCAAAAGGTCATAATAGTCGAACATGCAAGCATGGGGTATTATTACCTATTAATAAATTTATTAAATTGACAATACATCCTCTCAAATAAATTTTTAGCTTTCTTTTTTTCTTGGGTTGCTGGGAAACAAGGATGCATCAACCTCGTATGGGATAGAAGAAGAAGTTGAGGAGTCAAGTGAAGACTAATGTAGCAATGTTATTTCTATCTATCCAAGTGCATTTGTGTACACTTGAGCTGTAACATTTATGACAATGTTCTCAATATTGAGTTGTAACATTTATGACAATGTTCTTTGTTCTATTTGACTTAGCTCTTACTGTGTGCTTGTTCCAATGTGTTGTGTTGTTTGAACAAATGATTCAATTCATGATGTATGCTTGTTTCCAATTTTGTTTGTTATGGCTGATGGAAAAATTGAGGTAGAAGGATTTTGGGTCCATTTCATGGTATTCAGTACTTCAGTAACGTTCTGAGTTTCCAATGGGAGGTTCCATGCTGAATTAGAGGAGTCAAGAAACCTAATAATTTACAAGTTACTACCTCAAAAAAGTGGTCTATGTGTTTTTTATAATACCTGCTAATATTAGTGTTACTCACTCGCAAATGATGGCTTACTGACTCGCATATGATTTGACTTGCTTTCAGATGGCGTTTGATTATTGTGTTAGGTAGGTATGTAAAGACAAAAAGACACCTGATTGGTTAGAATAACTGCTGAAATGTTTACGATATAAGTCGGTATTCGGAAACAACACCTTCTTTCTCCCTGTTGTGTTCATTCTCAATTGAGTAACATATTCATTTTTTCATTCTAATGGGTTCAGAGAACAAGTTCTCATTAATGTACTAGAGTGAGTTCATCCGGCGTGGGGTACATTCAGTTGTTACATTCAGCTGTTGGGTATATTTTGTGAATTAGGATTCCAATTTAAATGCATAAACATTAGTGTTCAATGACCACGAAGGATACATTAGTGTTGCGTGAATTAGTTAACAACATGGGCAATTGAGTGAATCTGATGTAACATTTGAGAGGAATTTGGGCACAATGGAATGCCATGCCATAAGTCCAACATAAAAATGGAAAGGTGCAATCAGAAGCAAAGCCACATTTCAACTCAGAACATTTGGGTAACCATCATTCATTGATTCAAATGTTGTTACACCATTTGACTACTTGGTACAAT